>OX442318.1:15482701-15569701 GCA_949358305.1 Strigamia acuminata | reverse complement strand
TTTGTTGCGTTCTTGCTCGCAACATCGCTGCCAGCCGAAAAAGAAGCGGACAGCCGGCCTAAGCGACTCGACCACGCTAGTCCAGCTCCAAAGCCCTTACGTGTTTGACCGAGCGTCGATATTCCTTTCCATTGGCTGTAACCACTCTCACGACGCGCACAAAACCATCTTCGCCTGGTAGGACCTCGATGACCCGTGCCAGCGGCCAGAAGTACGGATTGCAGCCGACCTTTTCCAGCAATACTATCTGGTCGACTTCCGGATTCTTGAAACGAGAGTCGCCCTTGACTTCATGAAAATTTCTTAGCTGTTTCAGGTAACTCTCGCGCCAAATCCGCCAGAACTCCCAAACGAAAAGTCGTCTTTTTCTATCCAATCTCCGTAGGTCTTTCTTCTGTATCGCGTGCAGTGGACGGTTGATAACCCACTTGGGCATTCCTCCAGTGAGAAAATTCTCAGGGCTGAGAATTCTCCCGCCGTCAACCTCCTCATGTACGTAAAACAGGGGCCTTGAGTTAAGCACGGAGCTTATCTCGACGGCTAGCGTCTGAAGCGTCTCCAAGTCTACAGTCCTACGCAGCAGCATCTTACGTAGTTTATCTTTCACCGAACGCACAAGCCTCTCCCAGGCTCCTCCAGCCCAAGGTGACAATGGTGGGATGAACGACCAAACCACTCTCTTCTCTGAAAGGAACGTCCGGATCCCATCCTTGGTCAGCAATTTACCCCACGACTGTATCTCCTGGCTTCTTCGCTCGAAAGTTTTGGAGTTGTCGGAGAACACTTTCGCCGGGTACCCAAATCTGGCGCCGAAACGACGGAAGGCCAGAAGGAACTTTTCCACCGAAAGGTTCTCAGAGACTTCCAAATGGATCGCTCGTGTTACTAGGCAGGTAAACAACAGAATATAGACTTTTCTTCCTTTCTCCTTATGCTTGACTGTGAGAGGGCCGAGGTGGTCAATTCCTGTATGCTGGAACGGGGCTGCCGGCGTGACGCGCTCCATAGGAGGGTCACCAGTGGCTGGGTTATTGCGTTCCAACCGCTCTCGTTTGCAGACCAAGCAACTCCGGATCACAGCCTTGACCGTTCGGCGTCCTCTTACAATCCAATACTTGTCTCTCAACCGGTAAAACGTCTCACTTAGCTCACCATGCAGGAGCTGTAAGTGGACCTTCTTGATGATTAGTCTTGTTACCCAACTATCCGGGTGTAAAATGATGGGAAATGCCTCGTCGAAGGGAAGCGCTGACTTCCCTAGACGGCTCCTTAGTCTTAGTAAATCTCTCTCATCCAGAAAAATGTCGAAATTTTTCAGGATAGAGCCCTTTGCCACTTTCTCTTTCAACATTGCGGCTTGTCTTTCGTCTGGAAAACTCAAGACCTGAGCCAAGCGGATGACTCTTTCCTCGGCAACTTCTATCTCGAGAACCTCGAGGTCCCTCCCGCGGGCGAAAAAAAGAAGCCAGCGCCGCATGAGCGCGAAAACTCGCACGAGGCGATTAAAACTACTAAATCGCTTGAAAACCTCGCACATATGCGCTTCTCCATCTGACGCAACCAAAGCTACCTTTTCCTTTTTTGCCTCTTCCATTGGGAGGTCAATGTCCTCAGGTTCGTCCGCGAGGTCTTCTAACTGACCGGGCCCGTCCCACCAGAGACGGTTGGCCAAAAGGTTCTTTGCCTCGCATGGGCGTGTCAATACGTCCGCTGGATTCCGGTCCGTCGGGACGTATGCCCACTGACTCGGACTTGACTTTTCAAGAACTTCTGCCACTCTGTTGGAGACATATGGCTTCCACCTGTTCTTATCAGACTTCAACCACCCGAGCGCAACCATTGAGTCTGAGTAATACCTTATCTTCCCAATTGGATAACCTGGTAGGAAATCCTCTAGGATGTACTCCACCATCCGGACTCCAACAACAGTTGCGGTCAATTCTAGGCGTGGCAAAGTCAACTTGGTGGTGGGGGCAATTCTGCTTTTGCTCAAGAGCAGTTGGGTCGCGCCTGACGCAGCTCGAACGTAGATCGCGCACCCGTACGCTTGTGGACTTGCGTCGCAAAAGACGTCAATGTCCATTTCTTGGCCCGAGTACGTCCCCATCCAACGCTTCACCCGGGCTTCGGTGAGGCGCTGAAGATCGGCGTACCATTTTGCCACTATCTCTCGGTTCTCTTCTGAGATTATGTCGTCCCATTTGATGTCGCGACCCCACATACTCTGTAAAAGTAGCTTCATCCGCAAAATGACTGGAGCTATCAACCCCAAGGGGTCGAAGACTGATGCCAATAATGACAGAATGCCCCTCCTTGACTGGGGAATCTCAACACCGGTTGGGATCCTGAACATTAGCGTATCATCTTGGACGCTCCAAAGGATGCCCAGCATCTTGACAACTCCTAGATCTTCAAACTTGTCTGCACGCATGTGGAAATCCTTGTCTTTGAGTGCATCAAAGACTTCTGCCTTTGATGCTGCCCACTTGACGAGAGGCATCTTTCCCTCGTCAAGGATCCTGCGTAGATTGACACAGTGCTGAACTGTCTCTTGGGTTCCATCGGCACCGGACGTCAAGTCGTCCATGTAGATGCCCTTATCAAGGGCATCTGCCTCTTTGGGGAAAAGCACCAAATACAATCGCCCTTGCGCGCGGATGACAGCGCACAACAAGAATGGCGACGAATTCACCCCGAAAGGGACGACTATCATTCTTAAAACGACCAGGTGATCCCACAAATTCTGCCAAGAATATCCTTCTTGGAAATATTCTTCTGAGACCCAAAGGAACCGCAAAAAATCGCAGTGGTCAGGATTAATCAGCACTTGCAGGAAAGCCTGCTTGATGTCTGCTATCGCCACTACACAAAAAAGGCGAAAACGGATCATAACTGGGACAATATCCGGATTTAAAGAAGGGCCAGGATACAGACAGTCGTTCAGCGAAGGTAGCCCCTTCTTCGCCGACGACGCGTTGAAAACGACACGGAACTTGGTCGTTTCCCGGTCCTCCTTGATCACTGGATGGTGCGGAATAACATAAACTCCAGTTTTCTTGTATCTCTCTGCAAGAGGTACTACTTCCGCGTGCTCTTCTTTGACGTAGTCCCACATGGCTTTGTTATAACGTTCCTTGTGGTCGCTGTTACTATCAATTCGCCTAAGCGTATGTGATAGTTGGTTCAGAGCCAACTCCCAGTTTGATTCCAAAGCCCCGATCTTATCGTTAAAGGGCAAGCAAACTTGGTAGCGACCATCCTCCATTCGCTTGTGCGACTTCTCAAAGCAATCTCGAACAAAATCTGAATCGCGTTCGCCAGCGGTAATACCAACAGCCTCCAAACTCCAAAGCTTTTCCAAATCATGGCCAGTCTTAATCTCACAGGTGTTGCAGCAAGACACGTCACGCGAGCTCTCTGAGAAGACATCTGTCGACCCAGCGGCTCCGGACAACATCCACCCAAAAATGGTATTGACCAAACCCAAGCGGTTATCCAATCGCTTTCGTCCGTCAAGGCAGATTTCCCACCAAACATCAACTCCAAGCAAGATATCAACATTGCCTGCAGTCGAAGGTAAGTCCTCAGCCAATTCGAACCCCAAATCTTTAACTTTCTGAATGGTATCAGGGCTGGCTATCCCATACACATGCGGTAGGCTTCTTGCACTTAAAGCCGTCACCTTGAGCTCTCTGGCTCCGTGTCTAGACTGAAGGAGTAGCTTGTAAACGTCGTAAGACGTCGATCCAGCATTATCCTCTTCATTGAGGCGTTGGGCTGTGGCTTCGATTGACCCACAACTCTTCAACCGTATCCGGTCGGCTACACTCTTTAAAATGTAGGACCGATGGCTGCCCGGATCTAACATGCCACGTATCGTGTGCGAACCTCCAGACTTTGTTTTTAACTCCGCTGTGAATATCATCAACTGAAGTGTTGAGGAGATCGCCAAGGAAACGTTCGCGCTCACGTCCTTGGGCTTCTCTATCCCACCTCCATTTCCTGTGTTCAATTTCCTGCAGATGGACGAATGATGTCGTCCGCCGCAAGTCCTGCAGCTGGTTTTAACCTGGCACCGCATTGCCCTGTGTCCTTCTTGCAGGCAATTGAAGCAAAGTCGGTTCTGTTGAATAATCGTGGTCTTCTCTGCCACGCTCATTTCTTTCCTACAGAAAGTGTTAGCATGACCTTCTTTGCAAAAAATGCAAATTGCGCTTTCCACGGTCAGCTTTGGGCTAAAAGACTCTTTGGCTTTTTTGGACGTAGCGCAGGTGGACATCGTGCCCTTGCGTTTATCCTTATCCTTGTCGGAACTTCCAGACTTGTCTTTCTTAGTTGCAAGACCTCCTGCCCCCATGACATCTTCCATCTGCTCCAAGAGCTGAACTTCAGCCGCAAAGAAATTCAAGATTGTCACTAAATTTGAGGTCTTAGCCCCTTGCTGCTGGTAAAACCTCATCACCATGGCAGGTGGAAATTTCCTCAGCACGTCGGGTGCCAGAAGCAGACCAGCAGTCTGTACTGGAACGCTCAACTGCTCCAGCAAGCGGATAGCAGTGGACACCTTGGTCAACTGTGTACGGACAGCTTTGACCGGATGCAATTCCGTAACCTGTTTCATGTCCCTTATGGACTTGACCAAAGCCACTCTCTGGGCTTCATCGTCCCCATAGGAACGGACCAACTCTTCTCTTGCCAAATTGTAATTACCGTCCACTAAAGGGAATGCAAAGATCAGCATGGCAGCTTCTCCCGTGCACAGCGACTGCAAGTATTGCAACTTCTCAATTTCTGATAAATCAGGGTTGCTGTGAACAGCAGAATCAAAGCTGCTTAGGAAGGGACGAAATGTCGTCACATCTCCATTGAATTTCCGCATTTCCAACTTAGGAAGCTTTGCATTATTATGCCTTCTTGTCGATTGCGACAAGGTCTGGTTCAAAATCGAACTCTGGGACGTACTGGTCATCAACGCTGAAGCATTTGCTGGATTAGCTGACCAATGCGTCACGAACTTCTTTGACATTCGGGTTCTGTGCTTAAGAACTGAAATCGGTGTCTCTAACTCTTCGATTTCCCTTAGATTTGCCAAGTACTGATCTCTTGTCAGGTTGGGCTGCATCGTGTTCAGGTCGTTTATCATTCTCATCATCTGTTCATCTGCAGCCATTTCTACAGCTTCCAGCTCGCCGGTATCTTTTAGTGTCAAGGACCTTCTCAAAAGCGCGTCCAAAGAGATCCCCAAAGTCGTGAACCTCCCAGACAACACGTCCATTTCTTCCGGCGGTTGTTGCTCAACCGTTGTTGGCGTTGTTCTCCCTGATCCTGACCTTGATCCACCTCCTGTAGCCATGTCAAACCTGGAATGGCAGAAAGTGAAGACAATCAGTCAGTCAAAAACCAAAGACACACAACTCTAAACGCAGGTGATATTTGGACAAACAATGACCAAATACACTAACTGCTCAACTAAACCGCTAGTGATCTGAATGATATACAGACAGACTCACTGTAAACTCTATGCTACTAAAGATCTGAGTGGCGCAACACCCAGTCTCTAATTCCTATAGTAGACTAATTCCTGTTAACTGCTAAACTCTCTAAATTCCTAAGGATTTGAGTGATGCAACACCCAAAAACTCTAAGCTGTCAAGCAGACTCTTTTAACTACTAGGCTATCTAAATCTCCCCTGCCTAAGCAGTTATAGTGGAGAAAAACTTAAACTTTAACTTAAACACGAAAATGCACACTTCCCCTCCCCCCAGAAGGGACACATCAAAAAAACCCAAAAAACAGCCCACCAAAAAAACACTTTAAAAACTAAAACTGTTCTTCTTCTTTCAGGCTGTAGCTGTTCAACTTGCACATTGCGTTGTGTTTGACTTGGCAGACTCAGGACGTCAATGGCCGCTCTCACGTGACTCTCTGGCGTGCGCACTTGATGCCGGTCGCTCACGGAACCAGCCGTACAAACGAACCAACTGGCACGCACCAAACCACTTGAATCACTTGCTGAACGTCCGAATGACCTCTTTTTCATGCGCGCTGTACACACGCGCATGAAATCCTGGTATCACGGTACCAAAAAACAGCTCCCTGTAGCAAACAACCTTGGATCTCACAGGGAAAACTGGCGAATTGGTCACCAAACTCTGGAAACCGCCCGAGACTGTATAATGGTTGAAGAGACAAGTTGAAATCCTCTCTCTGAGCATAAGCCTAACTTGAAGAAGGGTTAGGCCTGACTGCATGAAACTAGGCCTAACTGCATTTAGATGAAGTGATTGGCAAAACCTCTTTAGCTGCTGGGTAGAAATTCCGTGCTCCCAGGGAGGAGGAGAGCAGGCAAAGCTCTCTACTCACAAGTCATCATGTTTATTGAAGTAAAAGAAACCCAGGAATAAATTATCCAAAAAAGGAGGAAAAATATCAACTGGTTTTAATACTTAACAACTGATAACAACTGAGTTGCTTCTTTAGCAACCCACTACACAACAGTGCGCTTGGCAACAAGCGCGCCTAGTAACAATAAACAATGGCGTAATTGAAACTTAACTAAAAATAGCTTAAATCCTATGTACATTTGCTCTTAAAACATAACTAAAATTTAGATAAAATACAGCAATGAAAACAAGGCAAAAACTTAATCTAAATAGACTTAACAATTAACAAAGCAGAGATAAACTTAACAACCAATGGCAGTACAGCTTAATCACAACTCATATCTGCACTTGTATATAAAGTTAAGTGAAGTTAACAAATGTACAGCTAAAATGTCTCTAAAATACTCCCAAATCATTAAGTTAATTAATGCCAACCAATTTGCTATGTTCTAGGTAACTTTCACTACAACAATGCTCAAACACAAAGAGACCCGCTCCTCTCCAAAATGGCGGCCAAGCAGTTGCTAACTGCCGTAAATGAGAGCAGAAACGAGCCCAATAGACTTCCAGGGTCGACCAAGGCATGACAGCAGCACAGGGCACCTTCAACTCAGTGTAGGGACTTTGCTAGGAAGCCAAACAAGACGTTTCCCAGTCGCTTTCTCTCCCAGACACGATCCCAATGCGCTCATGTGTATCCAAATGCCAAGGACGCCCAAAAACGCTCGTTTCTTGCCGTCCCACGTCTCTGATGAACATCAGCACACTAAAACATCAAGCAGATCTTTTTGACTTCAAAACCTTAGAGGGTGAAGAACCCGAACTCCCTTTTGCCGGTTTCTGTGCCGTAGAGCCTGATACCTACGAGGAGGCAATGAGGCACACCAATAAACGGGACTGGGAAAAGGCGATGAAAGAAGAGACAGATATCTTCGACGATCGAACTGTCTATAAAGAAATTGATAAGCCCGAAGGAGAGTTGCTTTTGGGATCAAAATGGATTTATAAAATGAAAAGGGACCAGTCGGGTGCAGTCGCGCGCTACCGGGCTCGCTTGGTAGCACAAGGCTTCAAACAGAGGCCGGGCATTGACTTTACGGAGGTATTTTCCCCCGTAGTCAATTTCGTCCTCGTTATAGTGTTTTTCTGTACCTTGGTGATACTGAAAGGTTGGAGAGATGTCCACCTTGACATCAAGGCCGCGTACTTGTACGGGGACCTTGATAAGGTCCAATTCATGGAGATTCCCAAGGGCTACAGAACAGCCGAAAACCAACATAAGTGTTGGATGCTGTTGAAGTCATTATATGGACTACATCAGAGTGGACGGATGTGGTACCAAGCCCTCCACGACCGTCTACTCCAACTGGGATTTGTGCCTTTGTTGGGTCTTAACTGTGTTTATGCGTTAGACAACGACGCGATTCTTATCTTTTACGTGGACGACATAGTTCTCTTCTCCAAGGATGACTATGTCGAGGAATGCGTTGTTCGATGGATTAGGGAATCCTTTGACACGGTTGATTTGGGTCCCGTGACCCTTTTGTTAGGCATAGCCTTTGATAGGTCTGGGGGCCAAGTTAGGATCCATCAAAGTGCATACATAGAAAAACTTTGTAAGTTGTATGGGGTCGACTCATGCCTTCGGATTAGAGTACCTGGGACGCCAGGAACGATTATTCAGGGCGTGACGGAAAAGGAGCGGGTTGATTCCACTTTCCCCTATCGCAACTTAGTGGGAAGCCTCTTGTTCTTGGCGAGCAGGACAAGGCCAGACATCCTGTTCTCGGTCATTGTCCTCTCACAATACAATGAGAAACATTCGACGCGTCACATTCGTATGTTATTGCAAATTTTGCGATATCTGGCAAATACGTCGGATTATATGATTAATCTTTCTAATTGCCGAAATGATAATCTAACTGTGTATACCGACGCGTCGTTTGCCCTCGATGCAGACAAAAGGAGAAGCTTTGGGGGTCACATAGTCTATTTGGGTGGCGTTCCGATCATGTGGAACTGCCATAAGCAGTCAATGACTGCGTTATCGATCATGGAGAGTGAATTTCTGGCCGTGGTCGATGGCGTAAAGGAGATTATATGGCTAGAGAGGCTTTACGATGCCGACATCATGTTCAGCATCAATCGGAACACCCCATGCGTGTACGCGGACAGTATGCCCGCGATACAATACGCCAAAAACCGAATAGAGAATAGGGCAAATAAACATATCGACGTAAAGCTTCATTTCCTCAGGGACTGGTTTGAGCGCGGAACGTTTGCTATTAAGCATATTCCAGGGGCCCTGAATGTCGCCGATATGATGACCAAATGGTTACCTAAGCCCAGACTTAACACCTTGTGTGAGCATTTATTTGTAAGGCGCAAATAACCAAACAAAGGGGGATATATTGAGTTGTGGTGGAAATATTGTGTGTTCGATTGTTTGTCGCCATATTGTATAGTTTGTGAATATTTACATTACACACTTTCCGGATATGTGTAATGAATGTGCTGCTATTTAATGTCTCGATGTCGCGTTCAATCGATCTCGATTTTTATTAATGCTGGTTCTGTACCGCGGTTGAACATTTCCATTTAGCAGCATGCGCTGATAACATCGTCTGCTCAAAAGAACGAGTCCTGTATTGTTATTATTGCTTAGTTATCGATTATGAATGTCATTGCTTTTATTTTATAATGTAAAGGACAAATCATTGAAATCCAACAATGATTTATCCTATCTTTCTCGAGTGCAGTTGTTAGCCTCGAAGCGTGTACACTTTTATGTCACATTAAACATGGCGCACGCATGTCGGTGTCGCGCACCTGTTTAGACACTTGTCAACTCCTTTCTAACGGATGTTTTGGCCAGGAAATCGCTTTATATGGTAGCAGAGGATGGTTGACGACGGCCCAACCAGTTTGTAAAGGATTTTCGGCATTTTTGGAGACCGAACATAGCCCAGACGTCGCTCGACATCGCTGCAAACGCGACTCGATCGACCAGGACGGGTTTCACCTCGCCAACGCGCTTGAAACGGATTGACAGGGTGTGCGGACATTATTTCGGACATTTACAAGCGTAAGCTGTGTGTTTTTGCAATTTTTCGGTGTGAAATAAACACCAAAATCGTCGACTTTGAAAATTTTTGTGCGGCGGCCATCTTGGATCGCCCAGGCAGCGTAGCCAGCCGACCAGAGCGTGTTTCGGGTCGATTCACGCCCGCACGACGTTGTTTCTTCAAGACAACGTCAATTTTCAACGAGACAACGCGTATCTCAGCGAAACGGCGCCTTCAATCGCCGAAACGACGATTTTTCATCACGAAACGGACGAAAATCATCGTGGGATCGCCGGTGAAGAACAAATCCTCACCAGCGGCCATTTTTGTTTGGATTTTCATCGTTGTCGACGGTGGAATCAATTTGGAGTGTCTGTGTACGTATAAGCCTACGTACACGACTAATTTTGGAGCGGAAAAGCCGTGGCTTGCACCCCGGTGTGCTACACGAAGGCGCGGACGTGCGCAACGACGATTTTGGATTATTTTTCCCCACTTTTGCACGGAAGTGTGCAAGTGGTAGCACGTCGGCCCCAGTTCCGTGCACCAATAACGTCAACCCGACGTTCACCGCTACGAGGAAGCGATTGCGACGATCGGATCCCGCAATTCGCCCAACTTAACAACGAAAAAGTGTATTTAATTAGATATTGTCGTGAAACTTTGTTAGTTTTAAGTTTTTGTTGTTGGTCCCTTGTTAGATTCGGTGCTACCCTACGTCCAGTCGGGCACGTAGCACTGTATTCTTGGCTGGGCTTATCCAGGGCCCCCAACCATCCCGCGACCCCAGGAGGTCGGACGGAAGAGTTGGTGGATTGCCAGTCAAGGTTTTCCAATCTCACTTATTGAGATTCCCCGGGTTGAAACTGTATTTTCGCCTTCCTTTTTGGTTTTTGGGACTAGAGACAATTGTGCATTGTGTGATTAAGTGCTCCTGTGAAGTGTGTGTGCGGAATAAATTCCGAAATTGTGTTCTCTCCGTGCATAACCAATTATTATTGTGCACTTTCCTGGTGTCGTCGCGATGGCTTCAAAGCACGACGATTACAAGGATATTAAAAAGCTCGATGGCACGAACTATGCCACCTGGTCCGTGCAGGTCCAGTTATTGCTCAAATACAACGGCGTTTGGGGACATGTTAGTGGCTCTGAGCCACCACTGGCTGCAACAGCCACTGCAAAAGAGAAGCGAGAGTTTAACGCTCGAGAGGACAAGGCAATGTCCACTATCTGCATGAGTTGCGCCGAGCCGCAGCAAGTGATAGCTGTTGCCTGCCCCACCGCTGCGAAAGTTTGGGAAGCCCTAAAGGACGCTTATCAACCGACGACGAGGGCACGTCGTGCTCGGTTGCGACGTGAATTCCTCAACATGAAACTGCGAGATAATGAGGAAATGCTAGTTTTCACCGGGCGGGTCGACCGCAAAATCGTCGAACTGAAGGACGTTAAAATTGAGGTCACCGATGAATTCCAGGCATTCCAATATTTAGATCTTCTGCCCCCACAATACGAGGCTGTGAAACAGACCGCGTATCACTGGTCGGATACGGAATTCACAGCGAAAAACGTTAAAGAACGTTTACTTGGCGAGTACAATCGCCTTTATGAACAGACCAATGAATTTGGCGTCCCACCTGGATTGGCAGACAATACTACCGCTTTCTATACTAAAGGGAAATGGAAACCTCGTGGAAAAACCCCAAATTCCCCCGGAACTTCGCGTGGAACATGTTTTACTTGCGGTGGGTCGGGACACTTCGCCAGGGAGTGCCCATCGCCGCCGAAACAGCAAGGGACTTTCCCCGCCAGCGCTGGCTCGCCAGCCCAATTGAATCGTGGAGGCACCCGTGGCAAAGGACGAGGCAGAGGGGGTCCACAGAGAGCAAATCTCACACAACTGGACCCCTATACAGATGAGCCCTACACTTTGTATTCTGCGGTGTCGGAAGAGAAGTCCACAGTGCCCTTATCTCTTGTGTCGCACGGAAACTACGATTCACAGTGGTACGTGGACACGGGAGCGACCGATCACTTTTCCTTCAACCGGAATTGGTTTTCAAACTTCAAACCGTTGTCTAACTTCAGCGTTCTACAAGGAGAAGGAAAATCGAAGATTGAAGGTGTGGGCAACATCGTTCTCACTTCGCTTTATGGACAAAGAACGAGGAAAATAACTTTGACGAATGTATTCTTCGCACCGAATTTTCGGAAAAACCTTATTTCGCTCGGGCGCACCGATGAGGCTGGGTTGTGCACAATTGTCAAAGATGGGAAAATGAGTATTTTCAAAGATAAAATCGAGGAACCTTTGATTTCGGCAGTTCGGACTAGCGACAGGCTGTACAAAGTCAACTGCCGGGTCGAGGTTAATTCTGTAAACACAGCTGCATTAACTGCGCAACAGGATACAGCTGCTGTCCTCGATTTAATCAAATCATCCGTGAAGGATGAAAAATTTGTACAACCGCTACTAACCATTTTAGATTTTAAGTCAGCTTTACTAAAAAGTTTATGTAAGCCGGATATGGGAAAATCCGCATCTAATTTGAGTACGCAAGTAAGCGAGCCAACCAAAGCGAATGCGCCTGCGGCGATTAATTTACAGAAAACAGTGAATGAGGTTCAGACACCTCCTGCCATTGTTCCCGAAGCTAATGCGACTGCGAAAGTTAACAAAAGCGGGGATACTGGGATCAAAATGAGAAAGAAAGAAACATCCCAGAGTATGGACACGTGGCATTCCAGAATGGGCCACCATAATGCTAAAGGCATTATTAAATTAACCGAATCCGAGGACGTTTTTGGGATCAATTTGTCTAACAAAGAATTATCCACTTGTGACGCATGTGCCCGTGCTAAGAGCACTAGGGCGAGTTTTCCCCCGATAATTACCATTTCCACTAAGGGAGTATTAGATTTAGTGCACATGGATGTTTGGGGGGCATCACAAGCTACTTCCTTGGGTGGGGCTAATTTTTACTTTATATTGGTTGATGATTATTCACGTTATATGTGGATCATAACGATGAAGACCAAAGGGGAAGTTTTGGGCCATTTTAAACGTTGGTTGACGGAAGTCGAAAGAACGACATCACGGAAAGTGAAATGCATTAAAACTGATAATGGAGGAGAATTTATTTCGCGGAATTGGGATGATTATACATCCAAAATTGGTTTGAAATGTATTCGTACGAATACATATAGCCCGGAAATGAATTCTGTTGCAGAACGTGCAAACCGTACCATTGTCGGTGGCGTCAGAGCTTTAATGTTGGAAAATGATTTCCCCTATCCCCTTTGGGCTGAATTAGCGACGACCATAGTTTACTTAAAGAACCGATTCCCCCATGAAGGGCTTGGAGGAAAAGTGCCCTATACCGTGTTTTTCGGCAAGAAATTGTCTTTGCGACACATCAAGTGTATTGGGTCGAAGACATTTGTACATATCCCGTCCCAGGTCAGAAAGGGCAAACTGGAAGGAAGGGCTTGGGCGGGAGCACTCATTGGATACGCAATATCAACTAGGGGCTACAGGGTTTGGGATCCTGTACGGAATCAAGTTTTTGCGTCCAAACATGTCCGAATTTTCGAAGACTCATATTGTTACGCGGTAGAGCCGTACCGTGTATCGGCTGGCTCTGCTCGCTCTGTTTAGGCATTTAATACAATGAATTCTCACTAGACGGCGCTGTGCACCTAATAAGATGCACAGACCGTTCAACTTAGTTGATAGGGGGAATAGGAGTTTACTTAGTGAGTTGATTAAGCCAGAGAGCTCAGATCTCTTTTGAGTCTCAACCTGTTACCTTCACCTACTACTGCCAGCCGGTTGACGGTCAGGCAGGACTAGGTTTTCTAAACTGAATTGAATTGACAACAGCATCATCCTTATTTAGTTATTTATTTGATTTGAATGAGTGATTTATATTTTAGGTTAATAAATGAACAAATGTAATAAGAGCTGTTGACCGAACATTTACATTAGTAAATGTCCGACTTTGAATAATAAAGCCAAAAGGCATTTTACATATAAAACCCTGTGTCATTCTTGATTAACTTCATGTCACGTAGGACTAAATCAATCCCCATTTAGCCACGTAACAACTGGTGGAGATGCGGTCTCGATTGTAGCCCGTTTAGATTTAAAATCCCATTAAAATTGGATTAAAATTGCCAAAATAATTTAATAAAAATCTAGAAATAATTAGTGAAAATTGCTGATTTTATAGCAATTATCTTGAATGACTCAGAGTTGGTAAAAACAAGTGAAGTCACAGCTTGAATATTTAATGTCATTGTGTGAAATAATTTGCATTTTGGAAATGAAAATAGAGTTTAATTGTTGATTAGGGATTAATAAATTGATTTACAATTGTTATATTTAGAATAAATAAAATATATAGTGTATAAATACTAATTTTGATATTTATTTACAGGAAATTTTGTGAATTTATAGGAATTGAAAAAATTGTTTTGAAATGTTATTGATGGATTATTTTCTTTATAATTTTGAGTGTAATATTTATGTATTATATGCTAATAACACTTTAAGTTTTCAGGTAATGAATTCGTGTTAGTGTATTCAGTGTTCAGAGAGAGATTAGTGCTAGTGAAGTGAATAAAAAAAGTGCAATATAAGGCTTCAGTGTGGATAAGCTAGTGAAATTGTCACAATTCAACTTGGATAACCTTCAGGATCTGCAGGATCTGCAGTTACCTGGGCCAAATTTGAAGAATATCACCACTAGGAAAAGTAAAAACGCTAAATCCGAATCTGACACCGAACCTCAGAAGGAAGATAAAGAAGTCCGATCTCAACCTCAATCAATCCTACAGAAGTTGGATTTCGCTACTCCGTTAATAAAATTAATTCCACAAAAAGGTTTAGAAGAAATAATAAAGACATTTACACCAGTAAAGACTAAACCAGTTCCAACACCAATTGAACCAAATTTTCCAAAAATGACATCATCACAGACTCCAACGGACGTATTGACCGACTTACTGAAGAGTTTGGTAGTGCAGAAGCGACCTGTTGTCACTTATGATACAGAAAAGGGCAACATCGACCAATGGCTTGTGGCATATGAAGCTACAATAGGAACAGATGATGAGAGAGTAAAACATCTAGCATTAGCCTTAAAGACTGATGGATTGGCATGGTTTGTGGAACAACTAAAGAAGAATCCGACATGGAAATGGACGGATTGGAAACCACAGATCGAGAAAAAATTTAGAAGAAGCCAAGAAAATGTTTACAATACTCTCCACTTCATGAAACACAAAGAGGGTACAGCAGATGCCTTCATGAAGAAAGTCTTGGCCGAATGTGCGTTTATTCTACCAGAAATGACTGAAACTCAGAAAATAAATTATGTTTACCAAGGTTTGAAGCCTGCAATGCAGAAGATGATGATAACGGTATTTCCATCGACGTTAGAAGAAATGGAACAGAGACTTAAATTGTATGAAAGTCACAAAACAGAAGAACCAGCGGATCTACTGCTCACAATGTTCAAAAAAGTTGTAGATGAAAAGGTGAACCCTACGACAACAGGTATACTGTCTGGAACAGGGGGATCCCCAGTAAGCTACGCCGAGTTATTAGCTGAAAATATCAAATTAAAACAGCAAAAGCTCGTAAGTGAGTCAGTAGAGCCACAACAATTGGTTCCATTATTCATACAAGGCGAGTGGTATATTCCAGCATTGCAGCGCGGACAGAACTTTAGAGGTAGATACAACAGAGGTAGACAGCGGTCAAATAGCAGTCCGACAACAACGCGTTCATGTGGATGTTGGCATCGTTATGGTTGTGAACATAACACATCAGCGCCACAGGAGCAACAATCTCAAGAAAATAGAGGGAACCCAAACAACAGAAGGTGGTTTAAGAAGAAAAGGACACAAGGGGGTGGTAAAACTAACCCTAATCCTAAGCAGAACCCACAACAAGGTCAACAAGAAGAGGAAAACTAGTGGGTCGGCCACAAAGAAGATGTCACCATCAACAAGGAAGATGTTGCCATCCAAAGAAGAAAAGAAAAAGTAGAAAAGAAAAGATAGTCGTAGTCGAAATGAACATTTCAGAATCTCTATTGGAAATTCCAGTAATAGTGAACAACATGGAAGTCAAGGCAGTTATGGACACTGGAGGAAAACGCAACGTTATCAGCGAAGAGCTTGCTGAAGCTTTACAGTTGAAGTACCCGCCAAGCCCAAATATACGATTACAAGGGGTAAGCGGAGAACTTGTGACTCCAATAGGAAAAACCAAGATGAACATTACAATTGGTGAATTAACATACAGGATCGAGGTCCTGATTGTTAAAGGATTTCATTATGAACTACTGCTAAGTGACCCATTCATGCTGTTCGCGAAGTGCGTATTAGACTACGATAAACAAAAAATCTTTGTGGGCCGAACTAGTGGAAAGGAAGTGTCATTTCCAATGAATAAAACTTTTGTTGATCAGAATTATGTTGCGAGGGTAATGAAAAACATCACTATTCCACCAATGCACGAATGCATTGTTCCCATCTATTTGAATAAAGCAATAACATTGGACATGTTTGTACAACCATTACATAATGTCACTGATAGATTTGCTGTGATAGGTTGTAAAACTTTAACAGATTTCAAGAACGGAAAAGGCATCATTCGAGTGGCTAACCCAACCAAGAAGACAGTCTTTCTGAAGGAGAAGTCAGCAATCGCAAAAGCTTATTATGTGGTTGATGTTGGGGTGTTTGACGAAAAACAGGTACACTGTTTTGACTTTGACTCCTCAATAGCAAAAGACAAAATGAATAAAGACCAACAAGAGCAAATGCGACAACTTCTTCAAAAGAATCAAGACAGATTTGCTGTTTCTGACAAGGATTTGGGAAGAGTTCAAGTGTATAAGCATAAAATCGATACTGGAGACCATGAACCAATACATTTGCAACCGTATCGTCGTTCTATGAAGGAAAAAGAAGTCGAAGCAGAGGAAACAAAGAAATTGCTTGATATGGGAGTGATAAGGGAATCAGAAAGTCCCTGGAGCGCGCCTGTATTGCTAATAAAGAAAAGAGATGGTAAGTGGAGATTTTGTGTCGACTGGAGACGTTTGAATGCGATAACAAAGAAAATGGTGTACCCATTGCCAAGAATAGATGACACTTTAGATCAGCTGGCAGGTGCACAATTCTTCTCCATGATGGATCTTATTCAAGGATATTATCAAGTCGAAATAGATGAACAAGATCGCGAAAAAACAGCATTTACCACTTCAAGCGGACATTTTGAGTTTAACGTCCTAGGAATGGGATTATGCAATAGTCCAGCGGCTTTTCAAAAGTTAATGAATAAAGTTTTAGGCAACCTCCTAGGCAAAGTTTGTATAGCGTACATTGATGACCTTATCATTTTCTCTAAAACATTCGATCAGCATTTGAAAGATCTAGACAACGTTTTCGACAAGCTTAGACAATCTAACTTAAAGGTGAAGTTGAGCAAGTGCACATTTGGGACAAACACCATTAAGTATTTGGGACATGTCGTGGACTCTGAGGGTATATCACCAGACCCTAGGAACTTGGAATCCGTCGCGAAGTTTCCAGTTCCTACTAACCTCAAACTTCTTCGAGGATTCATAGGGCTCTGTTCGTATTACAGGAAGTTCATTCCAAGTTTTGCGGACATATCCAAGCCCTTAGTCAATTTGACGAAGAAGGACGAGAAATTTGATTGGGGCCCACCTCATGACAAGGCCTTCAAAACATTGAGGACCGCCCTTATCACCGTGCCAGTGCTTGCGCACCCTAATTTTGAAGAACCCTTCATGGTATCGACAGACGCGAGCGCATATGGTCTTGGAGCAGTGTTGAAACAGAAGATAAACAAACAAGAACATGTGATAGCTTATGCCAGCAGACTTCTCAGCCAAGCAGAACAGAATTACACAGCCACGGAAAGGGAATGTCTGGCTATTCTGTTTGGAATTGAAAAGTACCGACCTTATCTGTATGGTAAGAAGTTCCAGATAATTACAGACCATTCGGCACTTCAATGGCTAAAATCAGTCAAAAACCCCAATGGCAGACTGGCTAGATGGAGCCTACAGCTAGTAGACTTTGATTTCGATGTGATCTACAAGAGCGGAAAAGCGCACAAAGATGCCGACGCCTTGAGTAGGATTCCAGAAGATTTAAGCGAGGAAGAAAACAAAATAGTTCCCTCACTTTTACTCGAACAGCTCGACCTTCCTGCTGAGCAGCGTAAGGACAAGAAGCTACTGGAATTGATCACCGCAATGAATCAAGTAGAGCAACTTCCAAAGAAGAGAAGACGTCCTCTAAAGCAGTTCGTCCTTCTCGATAACGTGTTGTTTAGGAAGAAAAATTCTCTGAATTCCCTAGACACGGAAGTAAATCTGTTATACGTTCCACAGCATTTGAAAACGGCCGTTCTTGAAGAAATGCATGATGGACTGACGGGTGCTCACTTGGGCCTAAACAAAACATGGAAGAGAATGAGAACAAGATTCTTCTGGCCCCGGATATATAAAGACGTTAGAAATTACGTACTTTCTTGTCCACATTGCGCGAGCTCGAAATCAATGACGACAGCGCCAAAAGGTTTAATGCAGCCGTGGTCTACGATATCTAAGCCTTTCGAGAGGATTGGAATCGATACACTGGGAAGTTTTCCGACCTCCGACAAGGGCAACAAGTATGTTTTCGTAATGACAGATTATTTGTCGCGGACAGTGATTGCTAGAGCAGCTCCAGCATCAACAGCGTTGGAAGCAGCTAGAACCCTGCTTTATGAGTTAATGTTGAAGGAAGGCAGTCCGAGAGAAATCCTGAGCGATAGAGGCACAGAATACAGAAACAAAATGGTGGAAGAAGTATCAAATATGTTTAAAGCCCTACATAAAACCACTTCAGGGTACCATCCAAGGACCAATGGCCTCACAGAAAGATTCAATGCGACGTTTGCAAAAATGTTGCAGATTTATGTTGATAAGGACCAGAGGGACTGGGATGATTTTTTGCCATTTTTGCTTTTCTCGTATAATACCGGTGTGCACGAGACAACAGGATATACACCTTATTATCTTTTGAAAGGATATGAAGTTGATTTGAACGTGGACGTAAACCTCAACTTACCTCAAAAAGAATTTACCTTGCGAACCTCAAAATTCATCAGAGAAGCTAGGAAAATAGCAAATGAAAGGTTGGAATGGCAAGGAGAAAAAAGCAGAAAAAGATTCGATCAAGGCCGAGTTCATGTGGAATTTGACCCAGGAGAATTAGTATATCTCAAAACACCCAATAGAAAAGTTGGGTTAAGTGAAAAACTCCTGCCACAATTCTCAGGCCCATACGAAATAGTAAGAAGAACCGCGCCAAATGACTACGAAATTAGAAGTTCAAATGGAAAGAAAACAGATATTGTTAATATTGAACGATTAAAACCGTATAAACCCAGAGAAGAAATTCCAGCGGAGATATTAGAAGAATTGACAGCTAAAAAAGTCACATTTGCTGATGAAACTGCAACACAAAGTGAAAAACAACAAGAAATTGAAGAAAACACGTCAATTTCGCCAATTCCGATCGCTAAAGAACGATTTATTAGCGATGACGATCAAATTTCGTTAAAAACACTCTTTGAACCTGAAGAAAATACAACAAAAGTGTCAAATTTCCCAATTCCAAGCGAAACAGAGCGATTAAAAGCGCTCTATGGACCGAAAGAAATTATGGAAAGATGGCAAAACGAAGACGAACGGAAAAACAAAGAAAATCAATTGCGAAAACCGCCGACAGGTGTCGCTGACGCAGTCGATGACGCGTCGCCGCCTGAAATCGAGAGTTTCCGGTCACGTCGCCTTCGCAAATAGGCTCGTCGTGACTACAGTGGATTGTGTTAAGGTTTTCTGAGACGAACCGGGTTTACTGTGTGACTCAAAGAAACCTAAAGCATTAATAACAGCAGCTGAGTTGATTTGTGTGTGATTCCGTAAGTGAAGAGAGTGAAATTTAGAACGAATTTGGCGAGCAAATAGCTTAAAAACGAAACGAATAACATCGCGAAATGGAAATTTAGGCTTAAATAATTGTGTTAAAACTTCAAAATGAAATTTTAGTGTGTGCATACATTATCAAGTGACTAATTAGTTAAAAAATTGTTAAATTTAGTGTAAATTAGTGCAACATGAAATTTTAAATGAAATAACGAATGGAAATTGAAAAATTTTTGTGAAAATTTTGAATTAATGAAGTAATTTATTTTATTTTCTTTTCAAATAATATATTAGAATCCGAATGGACGAAATGGCAAGCAAATTTGATCGGATGGATGTGCGTAGTGATAGTGACAGCGATGCGGATTCGGTTTGCTCGATGCAAGTGGGCGATCTTTTGGAACGTCAACTTAAGAAAGGCGATGACTTGGAAATTTATTTAGCAAATAAGCCGAGCACAAGTAAAACTTTGGACGAATTGGTTAACTGCCCACGCCCGTTTACAGAAGGAAAACAAAAGGCGGAGGAAGACAAAAAGAAATATGCAGGACCATTAACAAAGGATGAAGAAGGCTTATTGCGTCGTCGTCGTAAGAATCGACAATTGAAACGAGATAAGAAAGCACAAAAGAAGAAAGTGTTTGACGAGCAATCGAAAAGAATCCGGGAAGAAGAAATGCGTCACACCGTTGATCGAAACAAACGCCGATTAAATGATTTGCGAATGGAGCACCGGAATATGGTCAACGCCATTAGAGCCAGGAAATTAAAAGGAGTGATGGGATTGCCCGACTACCAGTTGTGGAGAACAGGGGCGAATGCTTTGCTGATCCAGGAGGCGAAGATAAGAAAAAATATTTTAAAAGCCATCGCCTTAGCGAGAAGAGAGTCCTTCCAGGACCCTAGTGTAGTATTTCCTACTCCTATACGGGTATACCGTGTGGAGTTGGACGCTGCACGACAGGTCCAGGCTCTCGGACTTGCATTAGACTATAGTAATGCGCCAAAATATGACTTAGCATTCGACGCCGTAGGTTGTCCGCCGATTAAAGTCATGAACTATCAGATGGCAGCATTAGGCGACCTAACGCCGGGACGACAGAGCTGGACGTATGACAGCGTCGTTGATCATTACCTCCAACTGTTAGAAGAGCGATATCCCATATTGGCACCAATTCAATCTGAGTGGGTCTTCAAAATGGTGGACCCAGCTAAACGAAAGGAAGCGATCTATTGGCTAATGAAGAGACTTCCAAGTGCTCAAAAGAAGATTTGGGTGTTTCCAGTTCCTATTGAAGAGCATTGGCAGCTTTTCATAGTGGATTGGCGGAAAAAGCCAACCCAATACGTGCTTTATGACCCAAGCGGACCAATAGAGCGCACATATCCAAAGTGGGAATCTTTAAGATACTCGTTGATGGATGCAGGAGTAAAGTTTCCAAACAAATTCATACGTTGGGACCCGCCACGTATGCACCAATTGGATAATGACAGCTGTGGCCCAACCATACTCTACTTCGTTAGAAGATACGTTGAAGACCGGGACTTAATGCAGTTTGGGGAGCCGTGTGAGTTACGCTTACGATTTGTGTATGAGATTGCAAATCGTGAAATTCTCCCATTCGAGTTGATCAAAGAAGAGGATAAGAAGGATCAAGCGGAAGGAGGAGAGTGAAGTGAACTTTAACTTCTTTAAGTGAATAAGTGTAAAATCAACACGAACTTTGAACATTTTTTTTTGTGTGTGTGTTTTTTTATTTTATAGAAAATTGAAAACTGAAAAAAAGTAATATAAAACAAGAAAAAACCAAAAAGTGTTATCATTGATGAAAAGTGTTAATTTTATTTAATTTTAAACTTTGAATATTATTTCCAATGTAAAAGTGTAATAAAAAGTGACTATGACATTTATAAACATTGAAAAGTGAGTTATATGATATTTTTGTAAAAATAAGGATGATGAAAAGAGATTCTCAAAATTGTAAAATTGAGTTTATGATTTGAATTTTTTAATGTGAAAGGAGATGCGTTAGTTAGAACAATTCATTGTTTTTCGAGAGACCGAAAAAATTAAAGGGGGGGGCTGTTACGCGGTAGAGCCGTACCGTGTATCGGCTGGCTCTGCTCGCTCTGTTTAGGCATTTAATACAATGAATTCTCACTAGACGGCGCTGTGCACCTAATAAGATGCACAGACCGTTCAACTTAGTTGATAGGGGGAATAGGAGTTTACTTAGTGAGTTGATTAAGCCAGAGAGCTCAGATCTCTTTTGAGTCTCAACCTGTTACCTTCACCTACTACTGCCAGCCGGTTGACGGTCAGGCAGGACTAGGTTTTCTAAACTGAATTGAATTGACAACAGCATCATCCTTATTTAGTTATTTATTTGATTTGAATGAGTGATTTATATTTTAGGTTAATAAATGAACAAATGTAATAAGAGCTGTTGACCGAACATTTACATTAGTAAATGTCCGACTTTGAATAATAAAGCCAAAAGGCATTTTACATATAAAACCCTGTGTCATTCTTGATTAACTTCATGTCACGTAGGACTAAATCAATCCCCATTTAGCCACGTAACAATATTGGTATGAGATTGGCAAACGGCTACAACAGCCCATCAAGCAACCGCAGGGTGGCCAATTCAAACATTTTGGGGATTCTTCCTCGGACACCGAGGGAGATGATGATGATTCCGTTGCCCCTATCCCTGAAATTGTTGAGGAAGTGCGAGAGGCACTACCACCTCCTATTCCGCCCCCTGTTGAACCCCCGGTTCCGAAGGAGAAGCCTCCTTTACCCACAACCCCAAAGCCTGTTTTCAGACCTGAATTGAGGCCGCTTGTAAAACAAGCGATACAACAGCCTGCGATAGAAACTGTTGAAGGTGACTTGGTTGGGGATGCTGGTGCTGGGGATAATCCAGTTGAAGAGATTGGTGGGGCGAAGGGGGATAACGGCGATGGTGAGAATTACTTCAATGTTTATCCTGACGACGATGAGGAAGTTGATCTTCCTCCTACGATACAAGCTCGTCGTGGTTCGGGTAAAAAGGGAAAGAAGGTCAAAGATCCTTTGTCGCTGCCGCTGGATATGACTAAGTGGAGACGGGTCCAGTCTGTCCGGAAAGCCGGGGCAACGGCTGGGAAAATTGATGTGGTTTATTTCTCGCCCAATGAAGACAAACTTAGAAGTCGGACTGACGTTGCGCGATGGTGCGACGCAGAGGGTTACCACTACGACCCAGATCTTTTTGACTTCAAAACCTTAGAGGGTGAAGAACCCGAACTCCCTTTTGCCGTAGAGCCTGATACCTACGAGGAGGCAATGAGGCACACCAATAAACGGGACTGGGAAAAGGCGATGAAAGAAGAGACAGATATCTTCGACGATCGAACTGTCTATAAAGAAATTGATAAGCCCGAAGGAGAGTTGCTTTTGGGATCAAAATGGATTTATAAAATGAAAAGGGACCAGTCGGGTGCAGTCGCGCGCTACCGGGCTCGCTTGGTAGCACAAGGCTTCAAACAGAGGCCGGGCATTGACTTTACGGAGGTATTTTCCCCCGTAGTCAATTTCGTCCTCGTTATAGTGTTTTTCTGTACCTTGGTGATACTGAAAGGTTGGAGAGATGTCCACCTTGACATCAAGGCCGCGTACTTGTACGGGGACCTTGATAAGGTCCAATTCATGGAGATTCCCAAGGGCTACAGAACAGCCGAAAACCAACATAAGTGTTGGATGCTGTTGAAGTCATTATATGGACTACATCAGAGTGGACGGATGTGGTACCAAGCCCTCCACGACCGTCTACTCCAACTGGGATTTGTGCCTTTGTTGGGTCTTAACTGTGTTTATGCGTTAGACAACGACGCGATTCTTATCTTTTACGTGGACGACATAGTTCTCTTCTCCAAGGATGACTATGTCGAGGAATGCGTTGTTCGATGGATTAGGGAATCCTTTGACACGGTTGATTTGGGTCCCGTGACCCTTTTGTTAGGCATAGCCTTTGATAGGTCTGGGGGCCAAGTTAGGATCCATCAAAGGGCATACATAGAAAAACTTTGTAAGTTGTATGGGGTCGACTCATGCCTTCGGATTAGAGTACCTGGGACGCCAGGAACGATTATTCAGGGCGTGACGGAAAAGGAGCGGGTTGATTCCACTTTCCCCTATCGCAACTTAGTGGGAAGCCTCTTGTTCTTGGCGAGCAGGACAAGGCCAGACATCCTGTTCTCGGTCATTGTCCTCTCACAATACAATGAGAAACATTCGACGCGTCACATTCGTATGTTATTGCAAATTTTGCGATATCTGGCAAATACGTCGGATTATATGATTAATCTTTCTAATTGCCGAAATGATAATCTAACTGTGTATACCGACGCGTCGTTTGCCCTCGATGCAGACAAAAGGAGAAGCTTTGGGGGTCACATAGTCTATTTGGGTGGCGTTCCGATCATGTGGAACTGCCATAAGCAGTCAATGACTGCGTTATCGATCATGGAGAGTGAATTTCTGGCCGTGGTCGATGGCGTAAAGGAGATTATATGGCTAGAGAGGCTTTACGATGCCGACATCATGTTCAGCATCAATCGGAACACCCCATGCGTGTACGCGGACAGTATGCCCGCGATACAATACGCCAAAAACCGAATAGAGAATAGGGCAAATAAACATATCGACGTAAAGCTTCATTTCCTCAGGGACTGGTTTGAGCGCGGAACGTTTGCTATTAAGCATATTCCAGGGGCCCTGAATGTCGCCGATATGATGACCAAATGGTTACCTAAGCCCAGACTTAACACCTTGTGTGAGCATTTATTTGTAAGGCGCAAATAACCAAACAAAGGGGGATATATTGAGTTGTGGTGGAAATATTGTGTGTTCGATTGTTTGTCGCCATATTGTATAGTTTGTGAATATTTACATTACACACTTTCCGGATATGTGTAATGAATGTGCTGCTATTTAATGTCTCGATGTCGCGTTCAATCGATCTCGATTTTTATTAATGCTGGTTCTGTACCGCGGTTGAACATTTCCATTTAGCAGCATGCGCTGATAACATCGTCTGCTCAAAAGAACGAGTCCTGTATTGTTATTATTGCTTAGTTATCGATTATGAATGTCATTGCTTTTATTTTATAATGTAAAGGACAAATCATTGAAATCCAACAATGATTTATCCTATCTTTCTCGAGTGCAGTTGTTAGCCTCGAAGCGTGTACACTTTTATGTCACATTAAACATGGCGCACGCATGTCGGTGTCGCGCACCTGTTTAGACACTTGTCAACTCCTTTCTAACGGATGTTTTGGCCAGGAAATCGCTTTATAGAAATGTCGTCACATCTCCATTGAATTTCCGCATTTCCAACTTAGGAAGCTTTGCATTATTATGCCTTCTTGTCGATTGCGACAAGGTCTGGTTCAAAATCGAACTCTGGGACGTACTGGTCATCAACGCTGAAGCATTTGCTGGATTAGCTGACCAATGCGTCACGAACTTCTTTGACATTCGGGTTCTGTGCTTAAGAACTGAAATCGGTGTCTCTAACTCTTCGATTTCCCTTAGATTTGCCAAGTACTGATCTCTTGTCAGGTTGGGCTGCATCGTGTTCAGGTCGTTTATCATTCTCATCATCTGTTCATCTGCAGCCATTTCTACAGCTTCCAGCTCGCCGGTATCTTTTAGTGTCAAGGACCTTCTCAAAAGCGCGTCCAAAGAGATCCCCAAAGTCGTGAACCTCCCAGACAACACGTCCATTTCTTCCGGCGGTTGTTGCTCAACCGTTGTTGGCGTTGTTCTCCCTGATCCTGACCTTGATCCACCTCCTGTAGCCATGTCAAACCTGGAATGGCAGAAAGTGAAGACAATCAGTCAGTCAAAAACCAAAGACACACAACTCTAAACACAGGTGATATTTGGACAAACAATGACCAAATACACTAACTGCTCAACTAAACCGCTAGTGATCTGAATGATATACAGACAGACTCACTGTAAACTCTATGCTACTAAAGATCTGAGTGGCGCAACACCCAGTCTCTAATTCCTATAGTAGACTAATTCCTGTTAACTGCTAAACTCTCTAAATTCCTAAGGATTTGAGTGATGCAACACCCAAAAACTCTAAGCTGTCAAGCAGACTCTTTTAACTACTAGGCTATCTAAATCTCCCCTGCCTAAGCAGTTATAGTGGAGAAAAACTTAAACTTTAACTTAAACACGAAAATGCACACTTCCCCTCCCCCCAGAAGGGACACATCAAAAAAACCCAAAAAACAGCCCACCAAAAAAACACTTTAAAAACTAAAACTGTTCTTCTTCTTTCAGGCTGTAGCTGTTCAACTTGCACATTGCGTTGTGTTTGACTTGGCAGACTCAGGACGTCAATGGCCGCTCTCACGTGACTCTCTGGCGTGCGCACTTGATGCCGGTCGCTCACGGAACCAGCCGTACAAACGAACCAACTGGCACGCACCAAACCACTTGAATCACTTGCTGAACGTCCGAATGACCTCTTTTTCATGCGCGCTGTACACACGCGCATGAAATCCTGGTATCACGGTACCAAAAAACAGCTCCCTGTAGCAAACAACCTTGGATCTCACAGGGAAAACTGGCGAATTGGTCACCAAACTCTGGAAACCGCCCGAGACTGTATAATGGTTGAAGAGACAAGTTGAAATCCTCTCTCTGAGCATAAGCCTAACTTGAAGAAGGGTTAGGCCTGACTGCATGAAACTAGGCCTAACTGCATTTAGATGAAGTGATTGGCAAAACCTCTTTAGCTGCTGGGTAGAAATTCCGTGCTCCCAGGGAGGAGGAGAGCAGGCAAAGCTCTCTACTCACAAGTCATCATGTTTATTGAAGTAAAAGAAACCCAGGAATAAATTATCCAAAAAAGGAGGAAAAATATCAACTGGTTTTAATACTTAACAACTGATAACAACTGAGTTGCTTCTTTAGCAACCCACTACACAACAGTGCGCTTGGCAACAAGCGCGCCTAGTAACAATAAACAATGGCGTAATTGAAACTTAACTAAAAATAGCTTAAATCCTATGTACATTTGCTCTTAAAACATAACTAAAATTTAGATAAAATACAGCAATGAAAACAAGGCAAAAACTTAATCTAAATAGACTTAACAATTAACAAAGCAGAGATAAACTTAACAACCAATGGCAGTACAGCTTAATCACAACTCATATCTGCACTTGTATATAAAGTTAAGTGAAGTTAACAAATGTACAGCTAAAATGTCTCTAAAATACTCCCAAATCATTAAGTTAATTAATGCCAACCAATTTGCTATGTTCTAGGTAACTTTCACTACAACAATGCTCAAACACAAAGAGACCCGCTCCTCTCCAAAATGGCGGCCAAGCAGTTGCTAACTGCCGTAAATGAGAGCAGAAACGAGCCCAATAGACTTCCAGGGTCGACCAAGGCATGACAGCAGCACAGGGCACCTTCAACTCAGTGTAGGGACTTTGCTAGGAAGCCAAACAAGACGTTTCCCAGTCGCTTTCTCTCCCAGACACGATCCCAATGCGCTCATGTGTATCCAAATGCCAAGGACGCCCAAAAACGCTTGTTTCTTGCCGTCCCACGTCTCTGATGAACATCAGCACACTAAAACATCAAGCAAAGGTTAGTACAAATCTAAATATCTATGAAACAAGCATCAAAATAACAATAATGATTAATTTCAGTTAATCCTGCCTCCCAGTTCAGTTGTGCTATGGCGGCCATCTTGCTTATGCACGCCTATCTCTCTCACAAGTGAACCGGAAACGGTATAAAGACACATAAATTAATTCCAAAAGACTAAAAACACAACTTTCAAACATTCCAGGTGTGGCAGGCGAAGTGACAACCCCCTTGAACTTCCAGGATCGTGACAACAAGACAGCAAACCAACTGGACATGTCAGATATGTGTTACAAATCTATTCAAACTTGACAACAAAATTAAAAAGCCTTTTCTCTCTTTCAGAAGATAAACAACGTGAAATCTCCAGATCTTTTTGTTGCGTTCTTGCTCGCAACAACAGCAATGGAATCCACCACAAGGTCAAAGACAACAGGGGAATCCAAATAACCAAGGTCATCCACAAAATCCAAATTATAAAGGTAAAAATTTCATTGAAAATTACCAAGGCCGAGGAAATCGAGGAGCCCCACGTGGTGGACCACCTAATCCATCGGGAAACTAGAATGGCCACAAAGACGGAAAAACAAGAAGAAATTCAAAAAGAGGAAATTAGAAATCATTGAGTTGCACGCTATGGATGAACTTTTGCAAATTCCAGTAGTATTAAATGGTATGGAAATCACTGGTGTCTTGGATTCTGGAGGTTTTCGTAACATCATTAGTGAAGATTTGAAGAGAACTCTGCAGCTCAAATATCAGCCCTGCCCAGGTGTTCGATTGAGAGTTGTGGATGGCTCATTGATAATCCCAGAAGGAAAAACCAGGATAACCATTGATGTTGAACAACAACAACACACCATTGACGTATTAATCGTTAATGGATTTGGACGCCATTTACTGCTGGGAGACAATTTCTTAAGATCTGCAAGGTGTAAACTCGACTATGACCAACAGAAGATCTTTGTAGGCCCAAAAGATGAACAACAAGAAGTTTTCCCAATGTCAAAGAATCATACTGATTTAAATTACATAGCCCGAGTTTTAAAACCAATAACAATTCCAGCTTTACATGAATGTGTTGTACCAATAAAAATTGCAAAGAAAGTAGATGATGAATTATTCATAGAACCACTTAGTGGAGTAATTGATCGCTTTGGAGTGATTTGTTGCAAAACATTGACTAAATTCAGAAAAGGTGAAGGAGTTCTGCGAGTTGCAAATCCAACTAAAAAGACAATCTATTTAGGAAAAAACTCAGCAATTGCAAAAGCCTTTTATGTAATTGAGTCTGGCGTGCTTGATGAAAATAGAGTTGATCAATTTGACTTTAGCACGGCCATGGCAAATGATAATATGACGCCATCACAACAAGAACTGATGCGACAACTGCTAGAGAAAAATTCTGATAGATTTGCGAAAACTGACAATGATTTAGGCAGAGCTCACGCGATTAAACATCGAATTGATACTGGAGATTCTCCTCCAATCCATTTACAACCTTATAGAAGATCAATTAAGGAGAAAGAAATCGAGGATGCAGAAACAAAGAAGTTACTTGACCAGGGAGTCATTAGAGAATCCGAGAGCCCATGGAGTGCACCAGTACTACTCATCAAGAAGAGAGACGGCAAATGGAGATTTTGTGTAGATTGGAAACGTTTGAATGCAGTGACAAAGAAAATGGTGTATCCCTTACCGCGTATTGATGACACCCTAGATCAGCTAGCGGGTGCGAAGTATTTTTCGATGATGGATCTTATTCAGGGATACCACCAAGTCGAAATAGATGAACAAGATCGTGAGAAAACAGCGTTCACTACTTCAAGCGGACACTATGAGTTTAATGTCCTTGGAATGGGATTATGTAACAGTCCAGCAGCCTTTCAAAAATTGATGAATAAGGTACTTGGTAATCTCCTGGGAAAAGTATGTATTGCATATCTTGACGATTTGATAGTGTTTTCAAAGACTTTTGACCAGCATCTTGTCGATTTGGAGGCAGTTTTCCAAAAGCTTAGAACAGCGAATCTCAAAGTCAAGCTGAGCAAATGTACGTTTGCGACACACACCATTCGATATCTCGGACATGTGGTTGATGCTGAAGGTATTTCACCGGATCCCAGGAATCTGGATTCAGTCGCGAAGTTTCCAATTCCTGTGAACGTTAAACAACTACGTGGTTTTCTTGGATTATGCTCGTATTACCGGAAGTTCATCGCTGGTTTTGCGGACATTTCCAAACCTCTGGTGAATTTAACCAAAAAGGATGAAAAGTTTGATTGGGGGCCACCCCATGATAAAGCATTCCACACGCTTCGAACAGCATTAGTAACAGTGCCGGTGTTAGCGCATCCAAACTTCGCTCAGCCCTTCATGATTTCAACTGATGCAAGCGCATATGGTTTAGGAGCAATTCTTAAACAAAAAGTTAACAACCAAGAGCGTGTTATCGCGTACGCAAGTCGTTTAATGAGCACAGCTGAACAGAATTACACTGCAACTGATAGAGAAATGTTAGCCATTATTTTTGCAATAGAGAAATTTAGACCGTACTTGTATGGACAGAAATTCCAAATTATCACCGACCATTCTGCCCTCCAATGGCTGAGAGGAGTCCGAAATCCAAATGGACGTCTAGCCAGGTGGGCGCTGCAACTAGCTGAGTATGATTTTGAAATATTTCATAAAAGCGGCAAGAAACATACATATGCCGATGCTTTAAGTAGGATCCAGGAAGAATTAAGTGAAGAAGAAATAGAAAAATTACCTTCGCTTTTCTTAGAAAACTTGGACCTCCCTGTTGAACAGAGGAAGGATCCCAAACTACTGGACCTCATAACAGCGCTAGAAAACCAAGAGCAACTTCCAAGAAAAAGAAGACGACCACTTAAGCAGTTTGTTCTTCAAAACAAAACGTTGTTCAGGAAGAAAAAACTTAACAGTTCCCTGAACATGGAAGATTTATTACTAGTAGTTCCAAAACAACTTCAAAAAGATGTATTGTATGAAATGCACGATGGATTACTAGGAGCTCACTTGGGATTGGCAAAAACGTGGAAGCGGATAAGAACACGATTCTTCTGGACAAGAATCTACAAAGATGTTAGAAATTACTGTTGGTCTAAGAAACCAAATGATACATATCGATGTGATATAGAATCACATTCCGACTCCTCATTTCATTTATTTCGATGTATTTTCCCATTTTTATCAATATTCGATATTGTTTATCTTTTTCCCGCATTTATATGCATTTGTTATGTTTTTGCATGAAGTATCATGCTATTCCTAATGCTTTTGTTAGGCTTTATGGAATTTCCAATTCCATATTGATATGTAAAGTTTAGGGACAAGTGTTGTCACAGTCAGTTCCGATTTACGATGGAGAGATTACTTCGTGCGTTTCCGGATTAGCACGATTGTCCCGCGATTAGTTTATCATTGTATTATGTCCCGGAATTGCAGATCAGTTGTTATTGCTTTTTATCTAATGCGTGTTTCGTTACCACAACTGATTTACCTTTATATAATGATTTGTCTAATTGTCGTCTGCTCTTATGAGCATTTTGTTGTTTATCGATGCCAAACAGTCCTCCGTACTTGTTTTGCGCATTTCTTAATGTATTACTGCATTATGCAGCCTAGTGTATTTATTAGGATTTATTTCATTATTTAACATTGGGCATAATGCTGCCTCTATACTGTTTACTTTTGTATTACTTATTATTAACACCAGATGGTGTGCATGTATGTCTTTCACAATCACAATGGCCGCTTGCATGCCAGCAAGCACTCATGTATTTTCTCCATCTAAATGGACCACATTATGTAAGCATTTTCGTTTTTATTAAACATTTAGTTTATTTTTACATTGTGTTTGTCACTCATGAGCACTTTAGAGTGCAGTGACTTTATTTTCCACCATTTTCAAGTGCTGGAGGTGCGCGCACGTCATTGCGCTCATATTAGCCGTGTTTCGGCATTTAAACTCGCTTCCACACACAGTATTTTATACTGTGAGCGCACTCCTCTGCTACAAGTGGTAGCAGAGGGTGGTTGCTATCCTTGCAGCACGCCGAAACCGCTAATTTTTATCGTCATTTTCGCGAAATTCGCGAATTTGCGATAAATTTTCTATTTGCAGATTGCGCCGATTTCCGCGACGATTTTCGTCTCTAGAACGTTCGAGACGACACGCCGACGTTCTCACGTAGTCTGCACGACCAGCTCTACGATTTTTCATTTAATTTCGTCCGGATTTCTGCGGGTTTCGCAATTTTCGAGACGAATTTCAATTTATTTTCAGATTTTCGCCATTTTCCAACGAGAATCAACGTTGGAAACCCGCTTTACACAGCGTGAACGACGATTTGGACTAATTCCCGACTTAGTACACCGTGTACGGTCGTTGTATCGACGATTTTTCGACGATTTTCGCATTTTAAATGCGCAACTACGCCATTTTCATCTCTAGATTGGCGCAACGTCTCATCATACTAATTAAAAATTGCTTTTCAGTAGTCGTAATTAGCTTGTTAGTATTTAAGATAGTATTAAGTTTTTGTGGGTCCCTTAGAATAGTTTGTGCCCTCCGGTTCAGTCGAACCACCGCACAAACTCATTCCTAGCCAGTGCTTACCGCGGCCAGCAGGTACTCCCGCGCCTCCAGGTAGGCGAACGGACCCCTGTGTGTTGGCTGGCTAGGGTTATCTGACCACTTCAGAAGTGGTTGCCCAATTCGATTGATATCCGCTTTGACAGTGCTTCGAATAGTGCGCCGCATTTGTGTTGTGCAACGCGATATTGTGCTCCGAGACCGTCAAGTTCATCAATTGTACCATTTTCCGTCCTGTGTGCTTCGCTTCGGATTGTTTCGTAGCTCCACGTCATTATGTCAAAATCCGTCGAAGCCAATTCCGGACGCCTTCCGATTCTCAGCGTAGGAAACTACGAACTATGGCAGCGCTCAATGCGCATGGTGCTGAGAAGTGAAGAGTTATGGGAACACGTAACTGAAGAAGAAGAGGCAGAATTCCTTAAAACCGCGGGTGACAAGGAAAAGAAGAAATACAAGCGTCGTAAAGCCAAGGCATTAGGCTTAATATACTGTTCTGTAAGCGAGGCGAAGAAGTCTGCGCTAGATGATTGTAAAACCCCGAAGGAAGCATGGGACATTTTAGCCAACATTTATGCGCCATCATCTCGCGCACGACAGGCAGCCATGCGCCGCGAATTTTTGAATTTGCGCCTAGAGCAGGGCGAAGATATGGCCGACTTCTTAGGACGCGTTGACTATCATGTCCGCCAAATGAAGGATATCGGAGAGATAACTTCGCCTGATCACCACGCTTACCAATACTTGGACTTATTGCCTCGTGAATATTCACAGATTTCATTCACAACATATCACTTGCCCAACGGTGAATTCACACCAAAGAAAGTGTCCGAACAGTTACTCGCGGAACATATGCGACTCAAAGCTATGGATTCACGCGACGTGGACAATTCAAAACATTCTCGTGCATATGCTGGTGAAAAACAGCAACGTGGGAGAAATCGTTCTCGTCCCTCTCGACCGTTATCTTCGGTGCAGTGTTTTAATTGCCAGGAATTTGGCCATTACGCAAATAAATGTCCTTTGCCATCGCGCCGAGATGACAAGAATCAACCGGCAGCTTCACTTCAAAGGAAGCCGAGGAGTTCAAGCCATAAACGCAATAAGAACTCAAACCGAGATGATTCTAGACCAAGGGGGAATTCCAGCGCAAGACGAGAAACAAACTTTTTCGCAAGTGCTCCGCAACAGTTGCCCACAATTCACTTCATGCAATCACATGAATGGATCGTGGATTGTGGGGCAACAGATCATGTGTGCCACGTCCAGGCTTGGTTTCAGGACTTTGTTAAAGTTGTGCCCTTTAACATAGCATTAGGTCAAGGACATTCCGAAGTTCTAGGAAAGGGCAAAGTCCAGATTATCTCCATGATCAACAACGTAGAATGTGTCGTAAATCTCCAAGATGTGTTGTATGCGCCAAAATTCGAGGCGAATTTGATTTCAGTGTCAAAAATGGACAAAACTAAACATCACATCCATATTTGGAATGGAGACGTCTATGTCTACAAATCCGACATTAAACATCCAATGCTTCGGGCCAAAGAAAAGGGCGGCCTTTATTATGTCGACGGCTTGTGCCCACCTTCAACACTGATGTCAACAGTGGATGTACCTATTGCGCAGTCAATCGCTCCGACCCGAACATTAGTCACGACAGAAGAGGATTTCATCCAGTATCCAAGAGCAAAGAAAAAGTCGAAAAATCCTGAACTTTTTACTGATTTTCGGCTCGAATTCCCTCCTTTGCCAAATGAAATTCCTCCACCTGCACCAATCAAAGTAACCCAGTCCAAGACACCTCCTGTACCTGTTCCTACCAATCCATTACCTCAAGTCCCATCCTTTGCCGACACATTAAAGGCAATTCCTCCAACTTCCAAACCGAATCTAAAGTCGGCGAATCAAAAGAAAGTTGCAGCGCCTACGGTCAAAAAGGATACGACTGGGATATGGCACAGCAGATTGGGTCATCTTCATACCAATGCTATGAAACTTTTGGCCGGAAATGAACAAGTTTATGGAGTGACACCGGCAGAAGTGAACAAGGAACTTTCGTGTAATCATTGTCGAATTGCGAAATCAACGCGCATTTCCCATAAACCTGATGAACATCCTATTTCTACAAAGGCTTTAGATCTCCTACACATGGACGTGTGGGGAGCATCAAGAACGACTTCCTACGGAGGCGCGCGTTATGTGCTAACGATTATCGACGACGCCACGCGCTATGCCTGGATATTTCCGATGGCTCAAAAATCCCAAGTATTTGGATTGTTCAAAGACTACGTCACACGAATCGAACGAGTGACGGGCAAACGAGTGAAGGCCATCCGAACTGACCGAGGAGGAGAATTCTTATCAAATGAATTCGAACGATATCTGAAAGAAACTGGAATTCAAGCCCAGCGGACCAATCCCCATAGCCCCGCTATGAATGGCACAGCAGAACGAATAAATCGCACAATGGCGGATTATACTCGTGCCATTTTAGATGAAACCGGATTACCTAATGAACTTTGGGCGGAATTCGCAGTGACTTTCTCTTATATAAAGAACCGGTGCCCTCATTCTCGTCTCAAAAATGAGGTGCCCTATATTTTGTGGCGACGACGTGCCCTTTCGCTCCGACACCTCCGGAAGTTAGGCTCCAAATGCTGGGTACATCACACGGCTCCTGGCAGGGACAAATTGGATCCACGAGCTTGGGAGGGCTATTTGGTTGGATACGCCACGACAACGCGAGGTTATCGCGTCTGGAATCCGACAGATAACAAAGTCATCGAATCCATTCACGTCCAAATTGACGAACGGCAATCCTACAAACGTTCCAACCATTATCGAGGTCCGCAGCAACCGTGGATGGGACCAGAGGAGGACCAATCGCATCAAACATCGCAAACTTATCAACCATTGCGCATTTCACAACCGCAAGTGAGGTTTGAAGACGACGGTCTACAATATACTGATTGGCCCAAATTTCCGGATTCAGAGGATGAATGTGATACGGACTATGACTCTGACGATTCGACCCCAGCGGGTGCTCAATTCCGAACTCCGCCAGCCACTCCAACTCCGGGATCTCCTATTCGAGCCCCTCTAATTACTCCAGTAATAACGCCGGTGCCGAGTCCAGTTATTACTCCCGGCAATACACCAAGTCATACACCACCTGGTTCACCTCCGAGTTTTGTAAATGCTCGTCGAGGCTCTCGTGGAAATGCGCCACAAGCTCATCAAGCAGCCCACCATGGTCCACCTCCAACTGGAGCTGCAACTGCATATAAATGGCGTTACATTGCTGGAGATACTGAGTGTAGACACTGGAAAAGGGAGGAACATTTGCGCAAAGTACAGGAACCTGGAAAACTCAAAGTCGATGTTTATTATTTCCCAGAAGCAGGACTCCGATTACGTTCTAGAGGTGACGTTGAGGAATTCTGTCACATGAACAACATTCCTTATGATCCTGAACTATTTTATTTTGGCAACATGGAATATGAATTAGAGAATCTTCCGCCACCACTTCCCAGAGTACACCTTTGTCGTCGTGATCCCACAAGTTACGCAGAGGCTGTAAGATTTCCGGATGCAACCAAATGACAGGAAGCCATTAATGAAGAGTTAGACACTTTTGCAGAAAGAGGCGTCTATGAAGAGGTCCCTAAACCGGAAAATACAACCATATTAGGATGCAAGTGGCTCTTCAAACTGAAGGAAGATGCTCTAGGCAAACCAGCCAGATATCGCGCCAGATTAGTGGCACAGGGCTTTCGCCAAACTTTAGGTGTAGACTACGATGAAGTCTTTAGCCCTGTTGTCAACTTTGTTCTCATACGCCTATTTTTCTGCCTATTAGTAGTCCTCAAAGGGTGGAAGGACGCGCATTTAGATGTGAAGTGCGCGTACCTATACGGCGATCTTGCGCACAAAGTATATATGCGCATTCCAGCTGGCGCAACATGTTCAAATCCAAATCATGTATGGCTCCTGATAAAGTCGCTCTATGGTCTCCACCAGTCCGGGCGCCAATGGTTTGAGAAATTAGATCAAACATTGCGCGATTTAGGATTTCGCAGATTACCAGGATGCAACTGTGTATACATATACGGAACTTCCGCCGTGATGCTAATATACGTCGATGATATAGTACTATTTCACGCGACGGATGGCATCCTGACGCAATTAATTGCGCTTATCAGCACCAAATTCGATGTCGTGAATTTAGGACCAATTACGAAACTCTTAGGTGTAGAGTTCATCCGTACTCCCAAGGGAATCTTCATCATTCAACGTGCATACATACAGAAGATTCTCAAGAAATTTGAAATTATCGCCGATAAACTCATCAAGGTCCCAGTAACACCAGGAACGACGCTCGTCAAAGGGTCGAAAGAGGACTTGCCAGAATTTCCTTATCGTTCGTTAATTGGCTCTCTTCTCTTCCTCGCATCGAGGACACGACCTGATATATTATTCTCAGTGATAATGTTGTCACAATTTAACAATTGCTATAACCACACGCACATCAAGGCACTCATGCAGGTTGTGCGCTATGTAGGCAATACTTTGGATTATGCAATTGAACTGTCAAATTGTTCCAATGGACAACTATGGGGATATACTGACGCGTCCTGGGCCACCGAAGTCAGCACTTCTTTGAGTTTCGGCGGGTATATAGCTTTTATTGGAAACGTCCCCATCGGATGGAGTTGTAGAAAACAGACCAGCGTGGCGTGCTCAACGATGGAGGCGGAGTTTGTCGCCCTCGTTGAGTGCGTCCGTGAGCTTTATTGGCTGGATTACGTCTACAGTTCCGTCCCGATGCTGAATAGATCTTCACCACCTTTAGTGTTCTCCGATGCGCTTTCTTCCATCCAATTCACATCAAATGACGTGGAGAACAGTAAAACGAAACATATCCGAGTGAAATTTCATTGGATTCGGGAATGGTACACAGCAGGTGCATTTCAATTGCGCAAAGTCCCCGGATCAATGAACGTGGCAGACATTTTTACCAAATGGTTGAGCTCATCTCAACTGCGTCTGCTGATTTCCCGGATTTTCAATTTCAACCTATCGTGACATTCTTAATTTAGTTTTACCCGAATTTTGAGGATCATCGAGTTCCAGTGGGAATTTTCGGGCTTCTGTAGTGATTAATATAACAGTACCCGGCTCGATGTTCCGAATTATTATTTCCATTATTATTATTCTATGTAAAGTTACATTTAAAGTTTTTCCCTTAACTTATTCTTTATTTTTGCGGCTATTTGCCATCGAAGGGGGAAATTGTTGTTTATCGATGCCAAACAGTCCTCCGTACTTGTTTTGCGCATTTCTTAATGTATTACTGCATTATGCAGCCTAGTGTATTTATTAGGATTTATTTCATTATTTAACATTGGGCATAATGCTGCCTCTATACTGTTTACTTTTGTATTACTTATTATTAACACCAGATGGTGTGCATGTATGTCTTTCACAATCACAATGGCCGCTTGCATGCCAGCAAGCACTCATGTATTTTCTCCATCTAAATGGACCACATTATGTAAGCATTTTCGTTTTTATTAAACATTTAGTTTATTTTTACATTGTGTTTGTCACTCATGAGCACTTTAGAGTGCAGTGACTTTATTTTCCACCATTTTCAAGTGCTGGAGGTGCGCGCACGTCATTGCGCTCATATTAGCCGTGTTTCGGCATTTAAACTCGCTTCCACACACAGTATTTTATACTGTGAGCGCACTCCTCTGCTACACATTTTGCATTAAGAACTTGTTCTGTTTTAAGTTGTTTATGTTTAAACATTTTACAGGACAAATCAAATTGAATACAATAGTGATTTGTCCTTCTTATAGTTTGTGAGGTGAAATAACCTCAAACCATGTATCATTTGTTCTCACATGTTTTTCCATGATATTAAAGATGGCGGCACAATTTGTGCTAGTGTTACAAAACATTGAAAACTGCTTCAACTCACCTTATTTAAGATTAAAGGCCAACAGTGGTAGCAGAGGATTACGTTTCTGGTGAGTTGCTATTGTATAAAGCAATTTTTCGGCGATTTTCCACGTCGCGAACGGCCACGACGCACGGAAAACGGAGGCGGGGCGACACGGAACGTTTCCCGCACGTCGCCGAGTAGCGCAGCCAACATCGGGGGTCGGCGGAGTCGAAATTATTCGTTTTTCGACGATTTTGAGCGGTTTTCAGCGTGGAGCGGCCAGCGTTTTCATCACTAGCGGTGAGGACAAGATATTTTCGTTAAAATATCCGGCATTTAGCAGAAGGAAACTGCTAAAACCACGCGAAATTGTATTTCCCAACCTGGATCACATTTTCGGAAATCCAAGATGGCGCCGACCAGGTGTTAAGTGTTTTGGCTGTTTCCAGCATCGTTTTGCAGCGGTTTTTGGATTCTACGAGCGTTTTCAAGTAACTGTATTTGTTATTTACACCAGTGTGAGGTGTTTTGCGTGCATTAGCACTAATTTATCGGCGAAGTTCGTCGATTTTGTGCATTTTTTGCCAGATACGAGTGCGGCGGCGATCATCGCGAATATTTCGCATCACGAACGATCAACGTTCACCACGTACGTCTCGAACGACGTACCGACGTTGGAGAACCCGTGCGTACGGAATACGCACGTGCATTCGACATTGAAGAACCGCAATTTGCAATACGGCAATTGCGAAGGCGCGGACGTGCGCGAAGTGTGCGAGGTTATTATTGCCGCACACACACAGGTTAGCACCCCGGTGTGCGCCTGTGCTCTGAGGGAGCTCCAAGCAGCCAGCGTTGGACTTGCGACGATTCCTCCCGCAATTCACACATCAACTTGCCATCTTAACATCTTAAAAGTGTATATATTTGGGTTCGAAATTATTTGTGAATATTATTAAGGTTTTGTTTGGGCCCTTTAATATATTCGGCACCCTTTAGGCATTCGCCTAGTGTCGTCTTATTTTCGGCTAGGCTTGCTCGAAGCAAGGGGATTTTCCCGCGACCCCAGGTGTGTCGGTCGGAGGTCCTTGTAGCGACTAGTCGGAGAAGTTGTGCTCACTTATTGAGCTGTACCCCGGGTGGAATTGTATTATTTTTCGCCTAATTTTTGGTGGGTTAAGTGTTATATTTTGCAAGTGTTGTGATTCTAAGTGATTTTGTGTATTGTGCTACGCATCGCATAATGGCCAGTGAAGTGATGGAAGATTTTTCCAAGCCATTTAATGCAAACATTCGCAAATTAGACGGCGCAAATTATGAGTCTTGGGCCGTCGACATGCAGCTTTACTTAGAGCACCAAGGAGTTTGGGCTCACGTAATTGGAACCGAGCCAGCGTTGGCCGTAACGGCCTCCCCGAAGGAAAAGCGTGATTTCCAGGCACGTGAATCCCGTGCACGTTCCTCCATTTGTCTCGGCTGCACAGAAGCGCAGAAAGGTGTTGCTGTCGCACATAAAACGGCAAAAGAAGCGTGGGACGCACTGAAAACAGCGTACCAGCCGACCACGATGGCGCGACAAGCCAGGCTACGCCGGGAGTTTTTACAGCTCCAAATGCTTCCAAGGGACGACATGGTCGTGTTCACTTCTAGGGTGGACAGGAAGGCGATAGAGTTAAAGGACGTGGATATTACTTTAACGGAAAAGGAAATCGCGTTCCAATATTTGGATTTCCTCGGGCCTGAATACGAGGCATTAAAATCCATTGTGTACCACTGGGACAAGGCCGACTTTACAGTGGCCAAAGTTAAAGAAAGGCTCCTTGCTGAGTACAACAGAACTCATGGTGGAACTGCGCCAGGAGACGCATCTGCATCTGGTGCTTATGCGACGAATCCGCAAAAGCCGCAGCAAAAAGGAGTTGTTTGTTACAACTGCGGCGGAAAAGGACACTTTTCACGCGATTGCCCTTCATCGAAACAGGGCTTTACGATTGTGCCGACCAAATCTGCATCGAATATTTCTCAGTCTCGTGGACGCGGCAAAGGCCGAGGACGTGCACGGGGAAGAAAAGCTAATCTGAGCTCTTCTGAGGAACTGGAAGGATTCTACACATCGCTTCAGCAGACTATTGGACAATCAACGACAACCGTGTCTTCATTTGTTACATCATCGGGGGTGCAAGACATGGCTTGGTATGTGGACACTGGCGCCACCGACCACTTTACCTTCACTAAACATGGTTTTGTGAATTACAAGCCTCTTTCCAATTATTCAGTGCGATTGGGTGAGGGTTCATCCAAAATTGACGGGGTGGGAGATATTAAACTAGAATCACGGGATAAATCTCAAGGGCACCCATTCATATTAAAGAATGTGTTTTACGCACCAAATTTTACTAAAAATTTGATTTCCCTCGGTCGCACTGATGAGGCTGGGTATATAACCCGAGTTGGTGAAGGGAAAATGGTCATTTTCAAACAACGGATTACGGAACCAATACTGACAGCCATGCGTCAGTCGGACAGAATGTACAAGAGTTCTTGTCAGATTGCGGTTCCTTCTGTAAATGCAAGTGCAATTCCGACGCATGCGGATGCACTTAGCATAAGTAATCCGATTACTAATACACTGAATGTTACTGAAAGTGTTAATGTTGTAAATACTAGCGTATCCAATACTAATTCGAGTGAATGCGTAACGCAGGCGAGCGATACTATAAAACCGTCTTATAGTGAGGTGTTAGAAACACCAAAAGGCATCAAGGGCAGTAAAACTCCAGGGAAAATAGTTTCCGGCGCGACAGACGCGAGTGCACTTCCGGCCAGCGGAATTAATGGGGTTCAGCCTAATGGGAAAGCGGATAAAGCGTTAGATATTAGTTATTGGCACGGCCGTATGGCACATTTACACACAAAGGGTATTGTTGACATGGAGAAGTCAACAGATATTTTTGGAGTGAAATTGTCTAATAGAGACATGGACCAGTGTGACGCGTGCATGAAAGCCAAGAAAACACGCGCTGGATTTCCCCCAATAGGACAGATTTTGACCAAAGGCATATTAGACCTTGTCCATATGGACGTCTGGGGAGCGAGCCAAACTAAAACCCTTGGGGGTGGGAGTTATTTCCTACTTATAGTGGACGATTTTTCACGTTTTATGTGGATATACATCATGAAGAAGAAAAGTGATGTATTAGGGATTTTTAAGATTTGGCAAAGAGAGATTGAACGCACAACGTCTAAAAAGGTCAAAGCGATACGAACTGACCGAGGGGGTGAGTTCGTATCCAAGGAATGGGAAGATTATGCTCAACAAGAAGGAATTAAATGCGAGCGGACGAATGCCTATTCGCCCGAAATGAATTCTGTCGCAGAGCGGGCCAACCGCCTAATCTTAGAGGGGGTGAGAGCAATGCTAATCGAAACGGGTCTTCCCAAGAGATTGTGGGGAGAGTTAGCGGTAACTCTTGTTTATGTTAAGAACTTATACCCACATCCGAAATTGAACAATCGTTCCCCCTATAATGTATTTTATAACAAAAGGGCTTCAGTTAGGCATTTAAGATGCATTGGATCAAAATGTTATACACATATCCCTGCCCAACAACGCCATAGCAAATTGGAACCAAGAGCTTGGGTTGGAGCCCTTGTAGGTTATTGTACTGATACAAAGGGATATCGCATATGGGACCCAACACGTAATAAGATTTTTGGGTCAAAACACGTGACCATTAATGAAAATGAATATTGGCACGAGAAGGGGAACCACATTCCTAAAAACGGAAAGGAACAGACACAAAGTTTTGAATACTTTAATGTGAGTGACTTGGGACTTGAGTCAGATGACGAAGCACCAACACCAGTGAGGTTAGCACCTGTTCCTATACCAGGTCAAATTTTGCCAGGTCAAGTTCCCCCAATTCAGGGTTTACCTGTCCAACAAGCCGTGCCACCTGTTTTAAAGCCGCTTCCACCAGCTGTGGATTTGACACTTGGTAAGCCCCCATTACCAACAACCCCTAAACCCCTGGTTTTTAAGAAACCAAAACTAATTGAATTTACTGGAGAACCAACTGACGAAGTCAGTGATGATGAAGAGGTTTTTCAAGAAGCACTGTTAGCTTCTCCAAACGTAAGAGGGGGCCAAGAGGCTGTAGCAGTTAGGGGTGTTCCTTTGTTAAAATTGAATATGAATGATTGGGATATCAGACCATATATTAGGCAAACAGGAAGGGATGCTGGGCAAACCTATGCGCATTATGTAGCGCCAGATAAGAAAAGGCTCCGCAGCAGAATTGAGGCATTGCATTGGTGCCAAGAAAACGGATACGAGTTTGAGGCAGATCTGTTTGATTTCTCAGGGAAAACTCAAAATGTAGAACTTCCGAACCCATTTGCGGGTTTTGCGGGTTGTTGTGCGCTTGAGCCCAACACCTACGAGGAGGCTATAAAAGGCGAGCGAAAGTCCGAATGGGTTGGCGCAATGCAAGAAGAAATTGACATATTTAATGAAAGAAAGGTATATGAAGAGGTTGAATGTGAGAAAGACCAACAATTGCTAGGCAGCAAATGGATCTATAAGATCAAGAGAGATAATACCGGGGAAATAAGACGTCATCGAGCGAGACTGGTCGCCCAAGGTTTTAAACAGCGACCGGGCATAGATTTCACCGAGGTGTTCTCACCAGTGGTGAATTTTGTTGTTATCTTGGTGTTATTTTGCATGTTGGTCGTCCTCATGAATTGGAGAGACACACATGCGGACATAAAAGCCGCATATCTCTACGGAGATTTGGACGAGGTCCAATACATGGGAATTCCAAAGGGGTTTCAAACGCCACAGAATGTCGGCAAGTGCTGGAAGCTTTACAAAGCTTTATACGGCCTGCATCAGTCGGGCCGTATGTGGTTCGAAAAGTTGCACGACAGACTGTTGCACATAGGATTCAAACCAGTCCCTGGTTTTAACTGTGTTTATTGTATGGACAGAGATGTAGTTTTAGTCGTGTATGTCGATGATTTAGTCATCTTTTCACGCAACGAAAAGATCGAGAAAGATGTCCTGTCCTGGATAGCAGACCATTTCCAAATGGTAAACCTTGGGCCAGTGACCCATTTACTAGGCATAGAATTTACGCGTGTGAATGGCAAGATCTTAGTGCATCAGCGCAAATATATCGAGAGATTATGCAACCATTTCAAAATCGATGGGTCGCATAAAGTTCAGTTACCTGGAGCTGTAGGTACTATGATAATGGGGGTGAAGAAGGATGAACAACTTGACACCGTGTTCCCCTATAGATCGCTGGTTGGTAGTCTTCTGTTCTTGGCGTCGCGAACCAGACCAGACATACTATTTTCCACCATTGTGCTCTCCCAATACAACGAGCGACATTCTCAGAGACATGTTAATATGTTATTGCAGGTACTCAGGTACCTGAAAAGTACTGAGGATTATTGTATTGATCTCTCGAGATGCAAAAGCGCTTTGCTAACGGTATTTACCGATGCGTCATACGCTACGGATGTAGACCAACGAAGGAGTTTCGGAGGTCATGTGGTTTTCCTGGGCGGTGTTCCGGTCTCGTGGTCGTGTAGAAAGCAGAAGATGACCACGTTATCCGTGATGGAGTCAGAGTTTGTGGCCATCGTTGATGGCGTCAGGGAACTGATATGGCTTAAGAGGCTCTTCAAAATGTCGGTAATGTTCGACTACTTTGGGAATTTGCAGCCCTGTGTCTTGGCTGATAGCACAGCGGCGATACAATATAGCAAGAACCGCGTAGAAAATAAAGCGAACAAACACATCGAGGTTCGCTTTCATTATTTACGCGATCTGTATGAAAGCAAGGTCTTCGACATCCGGCACGTTTCTGGAAGACTGAACGTGGCCGATTTATTAACCAAGTGGTTAGCCCGACCACGTTTGACTGAATTGTGTGGACACATCTTTGACATGTGACACAGTTGTCCAGAGGGGGTATTGATATGTAAAGTTTAGGGACAAGTGTTGTCACAGTCAGTTCCGATTTACGATGGAGAGATTACTTTGTGCGTTTCCGGATTAGCACGATTGTCCCGCGATTAGTTTATCATTGTATTATGTCCCGGAATTGCAGATCAGTTGTTATTGCTTTTTATCTAATGCGTGTTTCGTTACCACAACTGATTTACCTTTATATAATGATTTGTCTAATTGTCGTCTGCTCTTATGAGCATTTTGCATTAAGAACTTGTTCTGTTTTAAGTTGTTTATGTTTAAACATTGTACAGGACAAATCAAATTGAATACAATAGTGATTTGTCCTTCTTATAGTTTGTGAGGTGAAATAACCTCAAACCATGTATCATTTGTTCTCACATGTTTTTCCATGATATTAAAGATGGCGGCACAATTTGTGCTAGTGTTACAAAACATTGAAAACTGCTTCAACTCACCTTATTTAAGATTAAAGGCCAACATTCCATAACGCCAATTCACGACACCAGGTGTCGTTAGTGTTCTTATCACCTTCCAAGATGGCGGCGACCATCGTTTTGGCTCTCGCCCATCCATTTTCACTCTGTAAACCCTTTATTTGTAAGTATTTTTGCTTTAGTAAATTTGTTTTATGCTTTTAAGCATCAGTATTATCATTTCACGGCATATAAGCGCGTTTGCGCGGCCGTTCAATTCGTTTTCCGTCGTCGACGTCGCCCACACGTTCACACGAGTAGTGTGACGCCTTTGCGACGTTTTCGCCGTGTTTCACTCGACGTTTCGAGTGATTCTTGGTCGTTTTCCTCTGCTACCGACCTACAATTGGTAGCAGAGGATGGTTTTCATCCTTTGCACGCTATTTTTCCACTAACTATTGCCGAAAATTCCGCGAATTTCGCGAATTTCGCGGCAATTTTGTATTTTTAGGTTTCCGCGACGATTTTCGGCATTTTCCTCACGTTTCACGCTGTGAGACGACCCCTGCATCCTCACAACGCCTTGGCGACGTTGTGCATCAGTTATTTTCATTAATTATCGCCGAAAATTCCGCGGGTTTCGCGAATTTTGCGGCGATTTTGTGTTTTTCAGATTTTCGACGTTACGGCGACGATTTTCGATTCGACGACGTCGAGTAGACGTTCACCATCGAGAAACGAGACGAATTCTCGCTGTGTCACACCCCGGCGTGTGCACAGTATCGCCGAACTCGAAATTTCGACGATTTTCAAAGCTTTTATGCGAAGAGCCTCATTTAATGAGAAGAATTTGGATTTTCGAATCCAAATTGCGTTTTTCTCAGTTCTTCGAGAGAACTGTGCCGTGTTATCTGATTGCACGAGGCTGTGTGACAATCCACAGCGATTCATCTATTTCTCCTTCATTTCGTGAAACTCTGTTAAATTTAAGTGGGTATTTTGGAGAGGGATCCTTTAGCATCGACACTGCCCTACGGACAAGTCTGTCCAAGCGGTGTTCGTATTCTAGAGCAAGGCTGAGCCCTGCGCCACCTAGCACTCCCGCAGCCCCAGGTGGCTATAAAGGAAGCTAGGGGGACACTTGCTTTAGGTTCTCAGCCGATTGTAGCATCGGCTCCCCTTCGGGTGATATCCGCTTTGAACCACGAGGGAGGTGAATTTGTGATAAGTGCAACGACATTGTGTGAACAAACATTCGTACACACCTTTTGTGATTTAGTGAAGTGCTTCGATCGCCGTTATACCATTTCTCTGAGTCCGTGTGCTTTGCGTGGTGTGCCGAATCTTCGCAACGATGCAAAAGACAACGGAAACGACGGTCAGCAGGATTCCCATCCTCTCTGTTGGGAATTACGAGCCCTGGCAGAGAGCGATGCGGATGCTTTTGAAGTCCGAGGGCCTTTGGAGGCATGTGACGGAAGAGAAGGAGGCCGATCATCTTTTGACTTTAACGGACAAAAAGAAAGAACGTTACATGGTTAAAAAGGACAAAGCTCTCGGACACATTTACATGTATGTCAGCGAACCGAAACGTTCAGCCTTGGACAATTGTGATACTCCTAAACAGGCATGGGACGTCCTGGCAAAAGCGTACGCGCCTAGTTCGCGGGCGCGACGGGCAGCATTACGGTCGGAATTCTTGACTTTACATCTCGAGGCCAACGAGGAAATGCAGGATTTCATCAATCGAGTGGATCATTTTGTCCGTCAATTAGCCGACATCAAAGAGGTTACGACAGATGATCACCATGCATACCAGTACCTCAACCGACTACCGCCCGAATACGCACAAGCAACGTTCGCTATATATCACTGGCCTGATCAGGATTTTACACCGACCAAAGTCGCTGAACAGTTGATTTCTGAATATCTACGGTTAAAGCCGATGGGACTGCATAATGTACACTCGTCTTCTGTGCATTCGTCTGTAAAAGGCCAACAATCCCGGAAGAGTTCTCGTCCTCGTCGACCTTTATCCGAAATTAAATGTTTCAACTGTAATGAGATGGGCCACTACGCGAACAAGTGTCCCCATCCACGACGGGAGGATCACAATCAACCCACGGCATCAGCTTCTTTCCAACGCTCTCGAAGCAAGAGCAAGAAGCGCAACAAAAACTCCGCGCCCAAACCCGACAATACGCGTCCGCGTGGTTGTTCTCGTCCAACACGAGAAGGGACATTCTTCGCCAGTGCCCCGCAAGCCCCAGCGCGCCCAGTTGCACATTTCATGCAATCCAATGAATGGATTGTCGACTGTGGCGCGACGGACCACGTCTCTTATGTTCGAGCTTGGTTTACGGATTTTGTTGACATCGTGCCATTCGACATCGAACTCGGACAAGGCAAGTCCAAGGTGACTGGAAAAGGAAATGTCCGACTTCTAACCAGGATAGACGACTGCAATTGTATTGTGAATTTGACGAATGTACTTTTTGTTGTTTTCCAATGCCAAATAGTCCTCCGTACTCATTACGGATATTTCCTAGTGTTTATCTGCACTAAGCAGCTTTTTGTATTTATTTTGTCTTTATATAATTATTTATCATTGGGTATAATGCTGCCCACAGCTCAATTGTATTAAGTTGATAATTCTTAACACCAGATGGTGTCATTGTATATTTTCCTCATTCCAAGATGGCTGCTTGCAGGCTGTGCAAGCATAACCATGTTATCTACACCAAAATGGTCTCAATTTGTAAGTTGTTTTATTTTAGAGTAAACATTTATTATTTTTACATTGTGTAGTTGTCTTTTTGCTGCATATAAGCACGTTTTGCGTGCAGCAGCTTAGTTTTTGGCCCGCCATTAGCGGTATTCGCGTGCGCTCGCCATTACGGCCACGCACTTTGATTTTCGTGCGTGTTTCACGCTTCCACACGGTCTAATTGACCGTTCTGCGCCTCCTCCTCTGCTACACTTTTTGCACCGAATTTTGAAGCCAATTTGATTTCGGTGTCCAAAATTGATAAAACACGTCATCACATACACTTCTACAACGGTGAAGTCAACATCTATCAATCGGACATTCGAAGTTCTATTCTTCGGGCAAAGGAGAAGGCAGGATTATATTATGTGGACGGTTTATGTTCAACACCTTCTGTGGCTACGACGGTTTCAATTCCGGTGTCGACGACAATTCCGCCACCAATTCAACAACCGCCAGTTTTGACTTATGTCACGACAGAAGTGGATTTTGAGAACATTCCGAAACCGAAGAAGGGGAAATCAAGACAAGGAGACATTACGGATTTTCGCATAGAAATGCCACCAATTCCGAAGCAAATTCCGAATCAAATCGTCAATCCTATCCAGTCTCAAACTGCTCCCAAATCCACCAATGTCCAACCTGATCCTCTTGTCCAATCCTATTCCAACGTTCTCCAATCCATTCCGACCACGCCATTACCTAATACTCCTCCTGCCATACCTCCTCCTCCGAGCAATCCTTCTAAGTCACCAAAGAAGGCAGTTGCTAGCCCTGCAAACGTAAAGGATGCTACGGGTCTATGGCATAGCAGATTAGGGCATTTGCACACAAATGCAATGCGCCTGTTGGCGAATAACGACCAAGTTTACGGAATGGAACCTGGAGAAGTCAAACAGGAACTCGCCTGCAATGACTGCCGTCTTGCAAAATCAATCAAAATTTCACACAAACCGGACCTTCACCCGAGTACCACCAAAGCACTCGACCTCCTGCATATGGACGTGTGGGGACCGGCTCCTGCAACATCTTTCGGTGGAGCTCGTTTCGTTCTAACGATCATTGATGACGCTACACGATATACTTGGATTACCCCATTGGCGCAAAAGTCCCAAGTCTTCGCATGTTTTAAAGACTTTGCCGCTAGAGTCGAACGGGTCGCGAATACAACGATCAAGGCCATTCGCACAGACCGTGGCGGAGAATTCATGTCCAATGAATTTGAACGCTATTTAAAGGACAAGGGGATCCAATTCCAACGGACAAACCCATCAAGCCCACAAATGAATGGAACGGCTGAGCGCATCAACAGGACGATGGCAGACAACCTCCGCGCAATTCACGAAGAAACCAAACTTCCAGCCGGTTTGTGGGCAGAACTCGCAGTAACTTTCGCCTATATCAAGAACAGAAGCCCTCATTCACGTTTGAAGAATCAAGTTCCCTATGTACTTTGGCGTGAACGGGCACTATCTTTAAGACACTTGCGAAAGATCGGATCTAAATGTTGGGTTCACTACACAGCGCCAGGCCGTAAAAAGCTTGAACCTCGCGCGTGGGAAGGATACCTCGTTGGTTACGCGGTTGCAACACGTGGCTACAGGATTTGGAATCCCATCGACAATAAAGTCACCGAATCAGCCCACGTCCGCATAGACGAACATCAATCGTACCGCAAATTTCTGCGAAATATACCAAATGGCAACAACGAGTCCTTTTACGAACCCAACAATGAACAACAAAGAGTGTCATTCAACGACACCATCCAATATGCGGACTGGTCGATCAAGCCAGCATCAGATGATGAGCATTCGATATCCGAAGAAAAATCTGTATCCAAGTCGGCTTCTAAATCAAAGACGCCACCTATGCAGATCGTTCATATTCCCCCGCCAACTACACCGGAACGACAATTATTGGAACTTTGCGCATCGACATTGCCAACTCCAATTCGTCATTCCATATCACATCCGATCACTAACGAAGAAAATGAAGAGGCCGCTGCAGGACCAATTGGGGACGACACCGACGATGACGTTGAGCAGATCGAGGAATTTGCGGTTCAACCGGACGCGGAAGAATTGCGACTGAATCAGTCTGCCCATGTGTCACCGGGAACGTCCAATGCCAGTTCCCCCGGCCTTTCTGTAGCAGAGGAAAGCGGCGCAGTTCGGTTTTCACACCGAAAAAGGAAGCGATAGGCGTGTTTCACACACGTACGAGGCGACGACGATAACGGCAATGCGTACGAGACGGGCGCGCGGCTTAAGGCCGCTTATATGCGCTGGAGATGGACTAAAAGGTGTTCTAATAATGAACACTAACAACTAAAATAATAAAACATTTAATGGAAATGAAATAACTTACAAATAGGCTCCATTCTGGAGTTGAGAAAATCACACAGCACAAAGCACTGTGTGCGGCCATGTTGGAAGAAAACAAGAGAGAGTGGGACACACTCTGGTGGCGATGCATGGCATTAAAAGAACATAATACATTGGGAATTGAATAGAAAGTCTAACGAATGCATGGTGCTGCATGCATAAATACAATCAATGATAATAAATATCGAATATTAACAAAACAGACTGGATAATTATAAATGTATAAATATACACCGAAATGAAAGATCATTATGTGATTCTATATCACATCGAGACATGTCACGGTCTTATAGACCAACAATTCCCCCTATCGATGGAAATAGAATCAGGGGAAAAGCCTATGCAAAAACTGGAATTACAGTATAATTTACGGGAAAAGATAAATAATAAGGTCGAATCATCGAGCCGGGTACTATCATTGAAAAACACTACGTAAGCCCGAATATTCCCTCAGAAACTCGATGATCCTCATAATCCGGTATAAGAAATAAAGAATGTCACGATAAGGTCTCGGTAAGAGTTCACAGTCGGAAGATGTTTGAAATTAGTGATCGCAGACGTTCAGAGCTGAGCCATTTGGTGAATATGTCTGCGACGTTCCGTTCACCGGACACTTTACGAAGATCAAAACATCCTGCCGTGAACCACTCCCTGAGCCAATGGTATTTGACGCGGATATGCTTTGTTTTAGCATTCTCCACGTCATTCGATGTAAATTGAATACTGGCCAGGGCGTCGGAGTAAATAATCGGTCGCGAGATATGGTCGAGGATCGGAAATTCGGTGAAAATGTGATCGAGCCAGTAAGTTTCTTTCACACATTCAACTAGGGCGATAAACTCCGCTTCCATAGTTGAACATGCGACCGTTGATTGTTTTCGGCACGACCAGCCAATAGGCACATTTCCGATATAAGTTATGAAACCGCCGAAACTTAAAGACGTAGCCAAGTCGCTTGCCCACGACGCATCCGTATACGCCCAGAGCTGACTGGACGTGCAGCCTGAAAGTTCGATGCAATAATCCATGGTGTTTGCCACGTATTGGAGTACTTGCAAAAGGGCACGAATGTGGGTTTTGTCGTAGCACGTATTGAATTGACTCAGCGAAATGACGGAAAATAAGATGTCGGGGCGCGTCCTCGAAGCCAGAAACAGAAGCGATCCGATCAGTGATCGATATGGAAAGTCAATCAAGTTGTCGGTGGGTCCCCTCACGAGTGTCGTCCCGGGTGTAACTGGGACTTTCACGAGTCGATTCGTCAATACTTCAAACTTCTTGACCAGTTTGGCAATATAGGCGCGTTGTGAAATAAAGGTGCGCCCCATATCTCGGATGAACTCGACTCCTAATAGTTTCGTGATGGGTCCGAGGTTGACGATATCGAACTTCGAGGTGATAAGTTGGATAATTCGGTTTAACACGGTGTCGGAAGCGTAAAACAGAACAATGTCATCGACGTACACCAGCATGACTGCACAATTGCCGTAGATATACACGCAATTGCAGGCGGGCATTTTCCGGAAACCGAGGGCTCGAAGTGACTCGTCCAACTTTTCGTACCACTGCCTCCCTGATTGGTGAAGTCCGTAGAGGGATTTAACAAGCAGCCATACGTTGTCGGGATTCGTACAGGTTGCACCTGCCGGGATGCGCATGTACACCTTGTGCTTCAGGTCCCCGTACAGGTATGCACACCTGACGTCGAGGTGCGCATCTTTCCACCCTTTCAAAACAACCAGAAGACAGAAGAAAAGTCGGATGAGCACAAAGTTTACGACCGGACTGAAGACCTCGTCGTAGTCCACTCCCAGGGTTTGTCGAAAGCCCTGGGCCACGAGTCTTGCGCGATAACGAGTTATGGTGCCGGCCGCGTCCGATTTTAACTTGAAAATCCATTTACAGCCCAACACTGTGGTTTTGGGCGGTCTCGGGACTTCAACGTAAATTTCTCTTTCTTTGAATGTCCCTAACTCCTCATCGATGGCTTCGCGCCATTTTGGGGCGTCATGAAATTTTGGGATTTCGGCATACGATGACGGTTCCGTGCGACATAGATGTGCGACGTGACGAGGACCAGGAATCGTGGGCAGCGTGTGTTCCATATTGCCGAAAAAGAACAGTTCCGGGTCGTAGGGGAGATCGTTCATAACACAGAATTCTTCAACGTCTCGTCTCGAACGCAGTCGAAGATTCGGTTCCGGGAAATAATAAACGTCGATATCGATGCAGCCGGGTCGTTGATCTTTCCGAAGATGCTCCTCCCGAACCCATCGTCTAAAGACTGTATCTCCGCCGATATAGCGCCAAAAGAAAGACGTTTTTCCCGCTGACGGGGCTGCAACATGAGTTGGACCAGGAGGTAACGGAGATAAAGCACCTTGATCGAAAATTGGCATCATTTGCTGCAAAACGTTTCGGCCATCTCTTCTACGTGTTGTGACAAAACGTAGTGGTGATCCCGGCGGCGAGAGTCCGGGAGAACTTGCTTGAGACGTTTCTGGTGAGATGTGAGGGGATCGAACTTGATGCAATTGTGCTGCGTCCGGTTGAATTGCCTCCTCGACGATCTGTCCAACATCTTCATCCGTGTCCTGTCCTTCCTCTTGATAAAGAATCGGGTATGATGCTGAGCGGCCCACGCTTGCTGAACTGGGCAATGCTAATGCACATGCATCTATAAGTTGACGTTCCGGAGTATTAAGTGGAGGAATGTGAACACAAGGAATGGATATCGATCTCGAAACCGATCCATTTCCATCGTCGTCATCATCATCATCAGATTCACCATTTGACGATCCGTCATCCGAATCTGTCCGTTTGGGCCAATCGACGTAATGTACGTCGTCGTCGAATGATACTCTTTGTTGTCGGTCAGCATCTGGATCGTCGAAAGTTTGATTTTGGCGACCATTACGATTTCTAAGGAATTTTCGGTAGGATTGATACTCGTCTATTTTAACGTGAATGGATTCCGTTATCGAGTTATCTATGGGGTTCCACACACGATATCCTCGTGTTCCCGTTGCATATCCAACCAAAAATCCTTCCCAGGCCCGAGCATCGAGTTTCTTTCGGCCTGGTGCAGTAAAGTGTACCCAACATTTGGATCCGATCTTTCTCAAATGTCGAAGTGATAGGGCACGTTGACGCCAGAGGATGTATGGCACTTCATTCTTTAATCGTGAATGTGGGCTGCGATTTTTGATGTAGGCGAATGTAACCGCTAGTTCAGCCCACAGGCCCTCTGGAAGTTGTGTTTCTTCGAGTATAGATCGAAAGTTGTCGGCCATCGTCCTGTTGATTCTCTCGGCAGTTCCGTTCATCTGTGGTGATGACGGATTTGTTCGCTGACCCTGGATCCCCTTTTCTTTAAGGTATTGAAGAAATTCATTGGACATAAATTCACCTCCTCTGTCAGACCGAATCGCTTTGATGCGGGTATTTGCAACCCGTTCGAGTCTGGCAACGAGGTCTTTGAAGCATTCAAAAACTTGTGATTTCTGTGCAAGGGGCGTTATCCAGGTGTATCTCGTCGCATCGTCGATGACGGTAAAGACAAAACGAGCACCACCAAAAGAGGTCACAGGAGCCGGCCCCCACACGTCCATGTGTAGAAGGTCTAGTGGTTGTGTCGTGCAAGGATGTGGATCCGGTTTGTGCGAAGCCCTAGTTGATTTTGCAATCCGACAGTGGTTGCAAGCCAGTTCTTGGCGTACTTCAGCTGGCTCGAGACCGTGCACATGATCGTTGTTCGCCAACAATCGCATCGCATTAGTGTGTAAGTGGCCAAGACGACTATGCCACAAACCAGTTGCATCTTTGATTGAAGCAGGATTGGCGATAACCTTCTTCGGGGATTGAAAAGGTTTCGGGATTATCTCTTTTTGTGACGGAGAGACATTGCAAGGATTGGAGATCACTGGCAAAGGTGTGGAAGGGATTTGCTGTATTACATCAGCATAGGATGGGGTAGGTGGCTCATTGTGGATAGGAGGTAAGGATTGCGGAATAGGCAATGGATTGGTCACTACCGGAATTGACTTCTGGTTTGGCATTGGTGGCATTTGAATTCTAAAGTCCGAAATGTCACGTTGCTTTGACTGTTGCTTTTTAGGCTTCGGGATGTTCTCGAATTCAACCTCTGTCGTTACGAAAGTCTGTACAGGCTCAGGTTGAGTGATTGGAGAAATCAATGTCGAGACAGCCGGATTAGAGCACAACCCGTCCACATAATAAAGGCCACTCTTCTCCCGTGCGCGTAGGATGGGACTCTCAATCGACGATTCATAGATGTTAACTTCACCATTATAAATGTGGATATGGTGACGGGTCTTGTCGATCTTGGACACCGAGATCAAATTGGCTTCGAAGCTCGGCGCGTATAAAACGTTCGTCAAGACCACAATACTGTCGTAATCGTCTACGCGTGTCAATAATTGTACGGTTCCTTTGCCAGTAACTTGGGATTTTCCCTGGCCTAATTCAATGTCGAAAGGTACAATGTTCGTAAAGTCGGAGAACCATGATCGTACATGCGAGACGTGGTCTGTAGCGCCACAATCTACAATCCACTCGTTGGATTGCATAAAGTGAGCAACCGGGCGCTCAACCACTTGCGGTGCGTTCACGAAGAAAATCGTCTTCCGCACAGGACGCGAGTTGCCTCGGGGACGCGTGTCATCAACTTTCGGCGCAGAATTCTTATTAGGCTTCTTGCTCTTACTTCTAGAGCGTTGGAACGAAGCCGAAGACTGATTTGGGTCAGTGCGCCGAGGAAGGGGACATTTGTTAGCGTAGTGCCCCATTTGGTCGCAGTTGAAGCACTTCACGGATGACAGCGGTCGTCGACGACGAGAATCATTCCGAGGTCGCGATTGGTCTTTGGCGGACGCGTGCACCGATGTTGAAGAAGAATTATGGGCCAAACCCATCGATTTGAGACGTAAATATTCGGATATCAACTGTTCTGAAACCTTGCTTGGCGTAAAGTCCGCCAAAGGCATGTGATAGATGGCGAATGTCACTTGGGCGTATTCCTGCGGTATGCGGTTTAAATACTGGTATGCATGATGCTTATCGGATACGTCTTCTTGAATGTCCTTAAGTTGGCGGACGTGGTGGTCGACACGTGCGATGAAATCGACCATTTCCTCGTTCGCCTCGAGGTGAAGACTCAAGAATTGCCACCGCATGGCTGCCTGTCTCGCCAGAGAACTAGGGGCGTAGATTTTGGATAACGCTTCCCAAGCCTCTTTGGGGGTGTTACAGACATCCAACACAGAACGTTTCGCCTCGCTCACGTGGACGTAGATAATGCCGAGTGCTTTATCCTTTTTCGTCGCGAATCGTTCTTTTTCTTTGTCGGTCAAAGTTAATAAATGTTCAGCCTCTTTCTCTTCTGTTACGTGCCTCCAGAGGCCCTCCGCTTTGAGGAGCATGCGCATCGAGCGCTGCCACGTTTCGTAGTTCGAAATGCCCAAAATAGGGATTTTTCCCATCGAGGATTCTCCTGACTTCTGCATGCTGGAGTAAACTCAGCTCACCGCACAAAACGCAAAGGCTCAGAGAATGGCGACGGCGATGTCGTAGCACTGCACACAATGAAGCTCTCGGTGACACGAAACGAAGCACTGTCAAAGCGGATATCCGACAAAGGGGAACTGATGCTATAATCAGTTGATAACCCAAAGCAAGTGTCCCCCTAGCGTCCTTTGTGACCACCTGGGGCCGCGGGAATGCTAGGTGGCGCAGGGCTCAGCCTTGCCTTGGAATACAACAACAGCGGTGGACGGAATGTCCGAAGAGCTGTTGCGAATCTAATAAGGACCCTCTCCAAAAATCTTAAAACTATCTTAATAATTAACAGAGTTTCACGACAGGGAAGGCGAAAAGGTCGGTGAATCTCTCGCGTAACGTCACGCGAGCTCGTGATAAAGGCACGAGCGGGTTTTCTCGAAAAACCCGTTTGAAAAACGCAATTTGGATTCGAAAATCCAAATTCTTCTCGAATAAATCGAGGCTCTTCACGAAAATACGCAAAAATCGTCGAAAAATCGCCGTGTTAATGAGTTCGGCGATACTGTGTACACGCCGGGGTGTAACACAGCGAGAATCGTCTCGTTTCGAGGAATAAATCGTCGTCGGGACGTTGTCGAAACAAATCGACGCGAAATCTGAAAAAAATAAAAGAATTCGCCTCGAAATTCGCGAGACCGCGGAATTTCGGACGATATTAGGCAGGAAAAACGATGAAATAGACAACACTGGTCGTCTATAAATGTCGGCAGTACGTCTCGAAACGTCCTCGACACGAATCTGGGCGAAAATTGACGAAACGTCTGCAAAAATAAATGAATTTGTCTGGAAATCCGCGAATCCCGCGTGATTTTCGACAAAATTAGGCGTCGAATCGTGTAGAAAACGTTGTAGGCAGCCGTGGAACGACGGCGACGCGTATCTAACGTCTCCAATACGAAACACGGGGCGAAAATCGTCGTAAACCTACAAATGAACAATTCCGGCGCAAAATTCGCAAATTTTGCGAATATTACGTCGAAAAATTAGCAAAACAAATGTGGATTAGCAAGGAACCATCCTCTGCTACCACTTGTAGCAGAGGAAAGCGGCGCAGTTCGGTTTTCACACCGAAAAAGGAAGCGATAGGCGTGTTTCACACACGTACGAGGCGACGACGATAACGGCAATGCGTACGAGACGGGCGCGCGGCTTAAGGCCGCTTATATGCGCTGGAGATGGACTAAAAGGTGTTCTAATAATGAACACTAACAACTAAAATAATAAAACATTTAATGGAAATGAAATAACTTACAAATAGGCTCCATTCTGGAGTTGAGAAAATCACACAGCACAAAGCACTGTGTGCGGCCATGTTGGAAGAAAACAAGAGAGAGTGGGACACACTCTGGTGGCGATGCATGGCATTAAAAGAACATAATACATTGGGAATTGAATAGAAAGTCTAACGAATGCATGGTGCTGCATGCATAAATACAATCAATGATAATAAATATCGAATATTAACAAAACAGACTGGATAATTATAAATGTATAAATATACACCGAAATGAAAGATCATTATGTGATTCTATATCACATCGAGACATGTCACGGTCTTATAGACCAACACTTTCACCACCGACTTCCCCAAATCGTTTCATCACGTTACGTAGGCAAGCCGGTCCGAACATTTTACAGCACACAATGCCTATCTTTGACCAGGGGCAAATGTCTCCATTACCTCCTGGCGCAACACATGTTGCAGCTCCTTCTGCCGGCAAGACATCATTCTATTGGCGTTATGTCGGCGGAAACACAGTATTTCGTAGATGGATTCGCGAAGAACATCTACGCAAAGATCAACAGCCAGGTTCGATAGATATCGACGTCTATTACTTTCCCGAACCCGGCCTCCGACTTCGATCTCGCAGAGACGTCGAAGAGTTCTGTGTTATGAACAATCTCCCTTACGACCCCGAGTTATTCTTTTTCGGCAACATGGAGCATACGCTACCGTTGATTCCTCCAGCTCGACATGCCGCTCACCTCTGTCGCACCGAACCGTCATCGTATGCGGAAATTCCCAAATTCGACGACGCTCCAAAGTGGCGTGAAGCCATCGGTGAAGAGTTAGGAACTTTTAAGGAGCGGGAAATTTATGTCGAAGTGCCGAAACCGCCTAACACGACAATCTTGGGTTGTAAATGGATTTTTAAACTCAAATCAGATGCGACCGGCAAGATTACTCGATATCGTGCTCGACTTGTCGCCCAAGGCTTTCGCCAAACCTTCGGAATCGACTACGACGAAGTCTTCAGTCCAGTAGTAAATTTCGTCCTCATTCGTCTATTCTTTTGCCTTTTGGTAGTGCTACGAGGATGGAAAGATGCACACCTCGACGTCAAATGTGCATACCTGTACGGGGACCTCGAGCACAAGGTCTACATGCGCATCCCGGCAGGTGCCACCTGTAATCACCCCGACAACGTTTGGTTACTCGTCAAATCTCTTTATGGACTCCACCAGTCAGGTCGACAATGGTATTTGAAACTGGACAAAGCACTTCGAGCTCTTGGATTCCGAAAAATGCCTGCTTGCAACTGCGTGTACATCTACGGCAATTGCGCGGTCATGTTAGTCTACGTCGATGATATTGTACTTTTCTACGCAGCCGACAGTGTTTTGGACCGAATTATTCGACTCATAACTTCGAAATTCGACATCGTCAACCTCGGTCCAATCACCAAACTGCTAGGAGTCGAGTTTATCCGCGAGATGGGACGCACTTACATTTCTCAACGTGCGTACATCGCTAAACTCGTGCAAAAATATGGAACATCGACCAATCGACTCGTGAAAGTGCCAGTCACACCCGGAACAACATTAGTTCGAGCATCGACCGAGGACCTGATCGATTTTCCCTACCGCTCACTCATCGGGTCACTGTTGTTTCTGGCATCACGAACGCGCCCCGACATCTTATTTTCAGTCATCTCGCTTTCACAATTCAACACGTGCTACGACAATTCACATATTCGTGCCCTTCTACAAGTTCTCCAATATGTAGCCAATACTTCGGACTATTGCATCGAACTTTCCAACTGTGTCTCGAGTCAGTTATGGGCTTATGTGGATGCCTCGTGGGCTAGCGACCTGGCGACATCTTTAAGTTTCGGCGGCTTCATAACATATATCGGGAATGTGCCAATTGGCTGGTCGTGTCGAAAACAATCGACTGTCGCGTGTTCAACTATGGAAGCCGAATTCCTCGCCCTAGTTGAATGCGTGAAGGAAACCTTTTGGCTCGATAACATCTTCACCGAATTCCCGATTTTGAACCGTCTGTCTCGTCCGATCATTTATTCCGATGCCCTAGCCAGCATACAATTCACATCTAACGACGTGGAAAACTCGAAGACGAAGCATATCCGCGTCAAGTATCACTGGCTTAGGGAATGGTATACGGCAGGCTGTTTCGATCTCCGCAAAGTGTCCAGCGAGCACAACGTCGCGGACATCTTTACCAAATGGCTCAGTTCAGAGCGTCTTCAGTCGTTGATCTTGTGGTGGTATGCTGCAAAAACAGCACAGACTAGGCAGTGGAAACGCTTAAAAATAAGCCAACACGCACGATATGGCACGCACGAGACGTGCGGCGCGTCGTGTACGCGAATTCGAGCCGGTTCTGGTCGAATTTGCGTGGTGTCTGCACTTATCTACGTGCAGACACAAGAAACGAATTATTTATAAACAAAATAAACGATTTATTAACCTAAAACTTACGAAAACAGGATTGAAAAGCACAGGAGCACACTTAGCAGTGTGCGTCGCCATCTTGGAATAAAAGGGAGTGCGCTCTGGTGACAGAAGCGAGCGACTCACAGGTATAAACAGATAGGCGATGCATGATGCCCAGTGTGTTAAGACACAGTTAATGCAGGCACCATGCATTTCCCTTACAACATAAAGTAAATATACGGAAATAAACTGGTAACAACCAGTTAAGTAGGAAATAAACACCAAATCATTTGGGGAAAGGAAATATAACGACCAATGATGTGAAAAAGTTCAGGTAGCGTCATTGTGCATCGAAAAAGCGTTAAATAAACGTCCGAAGTGGTTTCAAGGACCAACAATTCCCTCCTTCGATGTGCAATGTCGATATTAACAGTTCGATGAAATTATTTCGAGATGAAGATCCGGGACAACAAATTTCGGAGGCGTTCGGAACTAAGCCATTTCGTGAAAATATCCGAAACATTTATTTCACCCGGAATTTTGCGGAGTTCGAAGCATCCGGCAATATGCCATTCTCGAAGCCAATGGAACTTCACTCGAATATGTTTGGTTTTCGAGTTCTCGATGTCGTTGTTCGTGAATTGGATCGAGGCGAGGGCATCGGAGAAAATAATCGGTTTCGATAATCGGTTTAACGGTGGAAAGACTCGATAGATACTGTCCAACCAGTATAACTCTTTAACGATTTCGACTAGTGCTACAAATTCGGCTTCCATGGTGGAACAGGCGACGCTGGTCTGCTTTTTGCAGCTCCAGCCAATTGGCACACAACCGATATAAATGATGTATCCTCCGAAGCTTCTCGATGTCGCAATGTCACTCGCCCACGACGCATCTGTGTATCCCCACAGCTGACTGGAATTACACCCCGAGAGTTCGATCGAGAAATCGCTCGTGTTCGCCACGTATTTGAGAACTTGGAGCAAACACTTGATGTGGCGGTGGTCGTAGCAGTTATTATACTGCGATAAAGCGATGACCGAGTATAATATGTCGGGACGAGTGCGAGAGGCGAGGAATAATAACGATCCGATGAGCGATCGGTACGGAAAGTCCGGGAGATTATCCAACGAGCCTTTGACGAGCGTGGTCCCCGGTGTGACAGGCACTTTAATGAGTGCATCTGACGAAACGTTGAACTTTTTAAGAAGTTTGTCGATGTAGGAGCGTTGGGACATGAAAACTTTCCCATCGCGACGCACGAATTCTACCCCGAGTAATTTGGTTATTGGGCCGAGGTTGACGATGTCGAATTTGCTGGAAATCAGCGCCAAAATACGGTCTCGGATACTCTCCGACGCGTAAAATACGACGATATCGTCCACGTAGACTAACATAACAGCCGAATGTCCAAATGCGTAAACGCAATTACAAGCGGGAAATTTCTGGAATCCGAGGTCGGTTAACGTCTCGTTGAGCTTCTGGTACCACATGCGCCCCGACTGGTGAAGACCGTAAAGTGACTTGGTTAACAACCAGACGTTGTCGGGTGAGGTGCATGTGGCGCCGGCGGGAATCCGCATGTAAATTTCGTGGTCGAGGTCGCCGTAAAGGTAGGCACACTTGACGTCGAGGTGGAGATCCCTCCATCCTAGTAAAACGACTAGGAGGCAGAAAAAGAATCGGATGAGCACGAAGTTAACCACCGGACTAAAAACTTCATCGAAATCAACGCCCATTGTTTGGCGGAAACCTTGTGCGACAAGTCGAGCACGGTAGCGGTGAATTTTCCCGGTGGCATCCGATTTCAACCGAAAAATCCATTTACACCCGAGGATTGTCTTGTCCGGGGGTCGTGGAACTTCCTTATAAACTTCGCGTTCCTTGAAAGTCGTGAGCTCCTCATCGATTGCCTCCGTCCATTTCGGTGCCTCGGGTAGCTTGACTGCTTCGGCGTACGTGGACGGCTCTCGAAAACACATAAGGACGCGATGAACAGGTTGCTCGTCCTGCAATTGATGTTCGAGGTTGCCGAAAAAGAAAATGTCCTCCTCATACGGAAGTTGGTGAGCGACGCAATATCTTTCGATGTCCCCTCTCGACCTTAAGCGGACACCGTGCTCCGGATAGTAATAAACGTCGACCTTGATTTTACCAGGCGCTTGTTCTTTCCGGAGATGCTCTTCCCTCCTCCATCCGCTGAAGGGCGTATCTCCACCAATAAAACGATAGGGGCAGTGAAGAGCGCGTAACGGAGCGAGGGGCGGTGCAGGCGTTGCAGCGGCCGCTGGTAAGGCGGCTGCCTTATCGAGGAGATCATCGAGGAGATTATCAAGTGGATCATCTTCGGGGTCGTGCTCGAAATCACGTTCGGGATAGCGTTCGAAAAATTGTTCGATATCGTGATCAACGTCGAGTTCACTATCGCTGGCCTCAGGGGTGTGAGGTTGACGAGCCAAAGCATCGGGACGTAATCTCCTCCGAGGACGGTAAAGCGGAAGTGGTGGGTCAGGCGTGACGTCCAAATCGATGTCCTCCGGTACATCGTCCGCAAACAGAATAGGAGGAGGCAATTCATCAGCAATGTCCTCTTCGACCTCCTCGAGGACGGAGCGATATGAAGCGACTGATGAAGCGCTTGACGGAGCCCGATGGCGGAATTCATCATCGTCATTAGACGATTCATCGTCGGAATCACGACGTCGACGTGACCAGGGGACAGATGGGAAAGCGCCATCGTCAAAAGTGACACGAGACGGTGTAGTGACGCGAGAAGGCTCCTCCATGAATGGAGCATTTTCGTAGGGATCCGGAACGTAAAACGGCGAGCGTTTGAAATTCTGACGTTCATCGATTTGAACGTGAACGGATTCCGTGACGGTGTTCGTAGCCGGATTCCAAACCCGATAACCGCGAGTGTTGGAGGCGTAACCTACGAGGAATCCTTCCCACGCCCGTGGATCCATTTTGTTGCGCCCGGGTGCGGTGAAATGCACCCAGCATTTAGAACCAATTTTTCGGAAATGTTTGACGGAGAGGGCACGCTGGCGCCATAAAACATATGGAACTTCGTCGTTAAGTTTCGAATGCGGGCTGCGATTTTTAACGTACGAAAATGTCACAGCGAGTTCAGCCCAAAGTGTGTGCGGAAAACCGGTTTCGGAGGTAACGGAGCGAAGATAGTCGCCCATCGTCCGGTTTAGGCGTTCGGCGACCCCGTTCATTTGCGGGCTTCCGGGATTGGTCCGTTGTGCGACAATGCCCTTGTCAGCGAGGTAACGGTCAAAAGTCTTAGAAATAAATTCCCCGCCGCGATCCGTGCGAATTGATTTGACGCGGGAATCCGTAATACGTTCAACGCGAGAGACAAAGTCTTTGAAAGTTGTGAAGACGTCGGATTTGCGTGCAATCGGAAAAATCCACGAATATCGGGTCGCGTCGTCAACAATGGAGAAGGCATAATCAGCACCGCCAATCGAAATCAGTCTTGACGGGCCCCAGACGTCCATGTGCAGCAACTCCAACGGTTTGGTCGTCGAAGGTGTGGGAATCGGTTTATGCGAGGCGCGCGTGGACTTGGCAATGCGACATGAGTTGCAGGAAAGTTCTTGTCGAACCGCAGCCGGATCGAGTCCATAAACTTGGGAATTGTTCGCCAAAGTCCGCATGGCTTTGGTGTGGAGATGGCCCAACCTGGCATGCCATAATCCCGTGGCATCCGCAACGTTCGCAGTCGGCGTTATAACCTTTTTAGGAGGTGGGACTGCCGTAGTCGTGGCAACGGGAGACGGAGGAGATGATAGGACGTTGGAATACATCCGGATCTGTTGTGGTTTAGATCCGGGAACAGGAGTTGGAATAATCGGGGAAGGAGGAGGCAGTAGTAAGGTGTTGGGAGAGATAGGCAGGCGGAAGTCAGTTATCTGGACGTTCGATTTCTGTCTGGACTTCTTTGCCGGTAGTGCAGGAAAATCTTCCTCCTTCGTGATGAGAGTCATCGGCGCAGTAGTCGGAGGTGACATTGGGATGGGCGGTGTACTTGAAACAACAGTCGGCGACGCAAATGGCGAAATTAGTCCATCTACGAAGTAAAGTCCTGACTTTTGCTTCGCCCGAAGAACACTTTGTTTGATATCCGTCCCATATGTATGCAACTCCGAATTGTAAATGTGTATGTGATGCCCACATTTATCGACTCGCGAAACCGAAATTAAATTAGCGCCGAAATCAGGTGCGTACAAAACATCGCGGAGAAGTACGGTGCATTCACAGCCATCGATGAGTGACTTGACTGGAACATTCCCTTTTCCGGTAACTTTGGAGCTTCCTTGTCCCAATTCGATATTAAAAGGGACGACCTCAACAAAGTCCAAGAACCACGATTTAACGTGTGAAACGTGGTCGGTGGCGCCGCAGTCAACAATCCATTCGTGAGATTGGACGAAATGAACGGTAGGAACCTGGATCGCAGGCGGCGTTATAACCTTTTTAGGAGGTGGGACTGCCGTAGTCGTGGCAACGGGAGACGGAGGAGATGATAGGACGTCAGGCGTGATGTCCAAGCTCGTTGCAATTGAAGCAACGCACCTGCGCAAGCGGGCGCGGAGGTCGCGACTGGTTACGTCCTTGTCGCCCGGTTTCGCATCGGTTTATGCGAGGCGCGCGTGGACTTGGCAATGCGACATGAGTTGCAGGAAAGTTCTTGTCGAACCGCAGCTGGATCGAGTCCATAAACTTGGGAATTGTTCGCCAAAGTCCGCATGGCTTTGGTGTGGAGATGGCCCAACCTGGCATGCCATAATCCCGTGGCATCCGCAACGTTCGCAGTCGGCGTTATAACCTTTTTAGGAGGTGGGACTGCCGTAGTCGTGGCAACGGGAGACGGAGGAGATGATAGGACGTTGGAATACATCCGGATCTGTTGTGGTTTAGATCCGGGAACAGGAGTTGGAATAATCGGGGAAGGAGGAGGCAGTAGTAAGGTGTTGGGAGAGATAGGCAGGCGGAAGTCAGTTATCTGGACGTTCGATTTCTGTCTGGACTTCTTTGCCGGTAGTGCAGGAAAATCTTCCTCCTTCGTGATGAGAGTCATCGGCGCAGTAGTCGGAGGTGACATTGGGATGGGCGGTGTACTTGAAACAACAGTCGGCGACGCAAATGGCGAAATTAGTCCATCTACGAAGTAAAGTCCTGACTTTTGCTTCGCCCGAAGAACACTTTGTTTGATATCCGTCCCATATGTATGCAACTCCGAATTGTAAATGTGTATGTGATGCCCACATTTATCGACTCGCGAAACCGAAATTAAATTAGCGCCGAAATCAGGTGCGTACAAAACATCGCGGAGAAGTACGGTGCATTCACAGCCATCGATGAGTGACTTGACTGGAACATTCCCTTTTCCGGTAACTTTGGAGCTTCCTTGTCCCAATTCGATATTAAAAGGGACGACCTCAACAAAGTCCAAGAACCACGATTTAACGTGTGAAACGTGGTCGGTGGCGCCGCAGTCAACAATCCATTCGTGAGATTGGACGAAATGAACGGTAGGAACCTGGATCGCAGGTGGTGCGGACAGGAGATATGCTGCATCTCGGCGCGGGCGTGAAGACTCGCGAAACTGTCCCTGCTGCTGTTGATTCGGGTTCACATTCGGATTCGAGCCTTTATTGCGGCGTCGACTCTTGCTGCGAGATCGTGTCTGAAACGTAGCTACCGGCTGTTGCCCAGTTGTTTGCTTGCGAGGATGCTGGCACTTATTGGCGTAGTGTCCAAGCTCGTTGCAATTGAAGCAACGCACCTGCGCAAGCGGGCGCGGAGGTCGCGACTGGTTACGTCCTTGTCGCCCAGTAGCATAAGCGGAGGAGTTCGTAGAATTCCGGTTTGAATGCGACTTTAATCGGAGATATTCCGACAACAACTGTTCGGAGACTTTAGCCGGGGTAAACTCTGCCAGCGGCCAATGATAAATGGCAAAAGTCGCCTGGTCGTATTCGTCCGGAAGAAAGTCTAAATACTGGTACGCGTGATGTCGAGGGAGGATGTCTTCACCGACGTCTTTAAGTTGGCGGACCATAAGGTCAACGCGGCTGAGGAAATCGGCCATTTCTTCGCCGGGCTCCAACTTGAGCTGCAGGAACTCACGGCGCATCGCCGCTTGGCGGGCGAGAGAGCTGGGGGCGTAAATTTTCGCTAAAATGTCCCACGCCTGTTTCGGAGTGGTGCAACCGTCGAGGGCCGACTGTTTGGCCTGCGAGACGTGGCAATAAATGGTCCCCAGCGCTCGGGCTTTCCGACGTTGCCATTTTCGCCAAACGTCTTCATCGACGTTGGCTTTCACTAGTTCCTCCGTTTCGGTGACGTGGTGCCATACGCCGTCGGACATCAATAGCATTTTAATTGCGCGGTGCCAGTGTTCGTAATTGCCGGTCACGAGAATCGGCACGTGGCCTGACGACTGATCGGTGGCCTTTTTCATGATTGTACGGAGGAAAAATGCGTAGAACTGGAAATTGAAGCACAATCGACGCACAATTCACGCACAAACGAAGCACAAATCACGAAGCACTTTACGTAGCACTGTCAAAGCGGAAACCAAGAATGGGCAATTCCTTCTGAAGGAATTAAATAGCTTTCGGTTGCCAGTCTGAGAGGGTCCGTTCGACTACCTGGAGCCGCGGGAAACCTCACTTGTACGACGACAAGCACAACCGAAAAATACAACGGCGCTTGCCCGGATTCGGACGAAGGGCGCCGAGGATTCTAATTGTCCCACACCAAAATTCCCACTTAAAATTAACAAAGGTAATTCGACTCTGAAAGGCAAAATAAGGCGAAATTGACGAATCAGTCGCGGTGCACGTCGCAACACGCGATCCTCGTGTGAAAAACACGGATATGTGCGATTTTAAACGAAAAATCGCGAAAAATGAACGAAAATCGTCGATACTGTCGCACTCCGGGGTGCTAAACAGCGGGTTACACCCGTTTCTCGGTGATAACGTCGTGTAGACGTCGTCGCATGTCGAAAATCGGTGTAAATCGGCGAAAAATCTGAAAATATAGAAAATTTCCGCAAAATTCGCGAAAAAATCGCGAAAATTGTGGAAAATTAAGGAAAAAACGAGGCCCTGGTGTCTTTCCAGGCCTCTGCTACCGGTTCGACAAGAACTTTCCTGCAACTCATGTCGCATTGCCAAGTCCACGCGCGCCTCGCATAAACCGATTCCCACACCTTCGACGACCAAACCGTTGGAGTTGCTGCACATGGACGTCTGGGGCCCGTCAAGACTGATTTCGATTGGCGGTGCTGATTATGCCTTCTCCATTGTTGACGACGCGACCCGATATTCGTGGATTTTTCCGATTGCACGCAAATCCGACGTCTTCACAACTTTCAAAGACTTTGTCTCTCGCGTTGAACGTATTACGGATTCCCGCGTCAAATCAATTCGCACGGATCGCGGCGGGGAATTTATTTCTAAGACTTTTGACCGTTACCTCGCTGACAAGGGCATTGTCGCACAACGGACCAATCCCGGAAGCCCGCAAATGAACGGGGTCGCCGAACGCCTAAACCGGACGATGGGCGACTATCTTCGCTCCGTTACCTCCGAAACCGGTTTTCCGCACACACTTTGGGCTGAACTCGCTGTGACATTTTCGTACGTTAAAAATCGCAGCCCGCATTCGAAACTTAACGACGAAGTTCCATATGTTTTATGGCGCCAGCGTGCCCTCTCCGTCAAACATTTCCGAAAAATTGGTTCTAAATGCTGGGTGCATTTCACCGCACCCGGGCGCAACAAAATGGATCCACGGGCGTGGGAAGGATTCCTCGTAGGTTACGCCTCCAACACTCGCGGTTATCGGGTTTGGAATCCGGCTACGAACACCGTCACGGAATCCGTTCACGTTCAAATCGATGAACGTCAGAATTTCAAACGCTCGCCGTTTTACGTTCCGGATCCCTACGAAAATGCTCCATTCATGGAGGAGCCTTCTCGCGTCACTACACCGTCTCGTGTCACTTTTGACGATGGCGCTTTCCCATCTGTCCCCTGGTCACGTCGACGTCGTGATTCCGACGATGAATCGTCTAATGACGATGATGAATTCCGCCATCGGGCTCCGTCAAGCGCTTCATCAGTCGCTTCATATCGCTCCGTCCTCGAGGAGGTCGAAGAGGACATTGCTGATGAATTGCCTCCTCCTATTCTGTTTGCGGACGATGTACCGGAGGACATCGATTTGGACGTCACGCCTGACCCACCACTTCCGCTTTACCGTCCTCGGAGGAGATTACGTCCCGATGCTTTGGCTCGTCAACCTCACACCCCTGAGGCCAGCGATAGTGAACTCGACGTTGATCACGATATCGAACAATTTTTCGAACGCTATCCCGAACGTGATTTCGAGCACGACCCCGAAGATGATCCACTTGATAATCTCCTCGATGATCTCCTCGATAAGGCAGCCGCCTTACCAGCGGCCGCTGCAACGCCTGCACCGCCCCTCGCTCCGTTACGCGCTCTTCACTGCCCCTATCGTTTTATTGGTGGAGATACGCCCTTCAGCGGATGGAGGAGGGAAGAGCATCTCCGGAAAGAACAAGCGCCTGGTAAAATCAAGGTCGACGTTTATTACTATCCGGAGCACGGTGTCCGCTTAAGGTCGAGAGGGGACATCGAAAGATATTGCGTCGCTCACCAACTTCCGTATGAGGAGGACATTTTCTTTTTCGGCAACCTCGAACATCAATTGCAGGACGAGCAACCTGTTCATCGCGTCCTTATGTGTTTTCGAGAGCCGTCCACGTACGCCGAAGCAGTCAAGCTACCCGAGGCACCGAAATGGACGGAGGCAATCGATGAGGAGCTCACGACTTTCAAGGAACGCGAAGTTTATAAGGAAGTTCCACGACCCCCGGACAAGACAATCCTCGGGTGTAAATGGATTTTTCGGTTGAAATCGGATGCCACCGGGAAAATTCACCGCTACCGTGCTCGACTTGTCGCACAAGGTTTCCGCCAAACAATGGGCGTTGATTTCGATGAAGTTTTTAGTCCGGTGGTTAACTTCGTGCTCATCCGATTCTTTTTCTGCCTCCTAGTCGTTTTACTAGGATGGAGGGATCTCCACCTCGACGTCAAGTGTGCCTACCTTTACGGCGACCTCGACCACGAAATTTACATGCGGATTCCCGCCGGCGCCACATGCACCTCACCCGACAACGTCTGGTTGTTAACCAAGTCACTTTACGGTCTTCACCAGTCGGGGCGCATGTGGTACCAGAAGCTCAACGAGACGTTAACCGACCTCGGATTCCAGAAATTTCCCGCTTGTAATTGCGTTTACGCATTTGGACATTCGGCTGTTATGTTAGTCTACGTGGACGATATCGTCGTATTTTACGCGTCGGAGAGTATCCGAGACCGTATTTTGGCGCTGATTTCCAGCAAATTCGACATCGTCAACCTCGGCCCAATAACCAAATTACTCGGGGTAGAATTCGTGCGTCGCGATGGGAAAGTTTTCATGTCCCAACGCTCCTACATCGACAAACTTCTTAAAAAGTTCAACGTTTCGTCAGATGCACTCATTAAAGTGCCTGTCACACCGGGGACCACGCTCGTCAAAGGCTCGTTGGATAATCTCCCGGACTTTCCGTACCGATCGCTCATCGGATCGTTATTATTCCTCGCCTCTCGCACTCGTCCCGACATATTATACTCGGTCATCGCTTTATCGCAGTATAATAACTGCTACGACCACCGCCACATCAAGTGTTTGCTCCAAGTTCTCAAATACGTGGCGAACACGAGCGATTTCTCGATCGAACTCTCGGGGTGTAATTCCAGTCAGCTGTGGGGATACACAGATGCGTCGTGGGCGAGTGACATTGCGACATCGAGAAGCTTCGGAGGATACATCATTTATATCGGTTGTGTGCCAATTGGCTGGAGCTGCAAAAAGCAGACCAGCGTCGCCTGTTCCACCATGGAAGCCGAATTTGTAGCACTAGTCGAAATCGTTAAAGAGTTATACTGGTTGGACAGTATCTATCGAGTCTTTCCACCGTTAAACCGATTATCGAAACCGATTATTTTCTCCGATGCCCTCGCCTCGATCCAATTCACGAACAACGACATCGAGAACTCGAAAACCAAACATATTCGAGTGAAGTTCCATTGGCTTCGAGAATGGCATATTGCCGGATGCTTCGAACTCCGCAAAATTCCGGGTGAAATAAATGTTTCGGATATTTTCACGAAATGGCTTAGTTCCGAACGCCTCCGAAATTTGTTGTCCCGGATCTTCATCTCGAAATAATTTCATCGAACTGTTAATATCGACATTGCACATCGAAGGAGGGAATTGTTGGTCCTTGAAACCACTTCGGACGTTTATTTAACGCTTTTTCGATGCACAATGACGCTACCTGAACTTTTTCACATCATTGGTCGTTATATTTCCTTTCCCCAAATGATTTGGTGTTTATTTCCTACTTAACTGGTTGTTACCAGTTTATTTCCGTATATTTACTTTATGTTGTAAGGGAAATGCATGGTGCCTGCATTAACTGTGTCTTAACACACTGGGCATCATGCATCGCCTATCTGTTTATACCTGTGAGTCGCTCGCTTCTGTCACCAGAGCGCACTCCCTTTTATTCCAAGATGGCGACGCACACTGCTAAGTGTGCTCCTGTGCTTTTCAATCCTGTTTTCGTAAGTTTTAGGTTAATAAATCGTTTATTTTGTTTATAAATAATTCGTTTCTTGTGTCTGCACGTAGATAAGTGCAGACACCACGCAAATTCGACCAGAACCGGCTCGAATTCGCGTACACGACGCGCCGCACGTCTCGTGCGTGCCATATCGTGCGTGTTGGCTTATTTTTAAGCGTTTCCACTGCCTAGTCTGTGCTGTTTTTGCAGCATACCACCACAATTGGTAGCAGAGGATGGTCCTACGTGGATGTGTCAAGTGTGTGCGGAAAACCGGTTTCGGAGGTAACGGAGCGAAGATAGTCGCCCCAGAACCGCCGTGTGGTGGTATGCTGCAAAAACAGCACAGACTAGGCAGTGGAAACGCTTAAAAATAAGCCAACACGCACGATATGGCACGCACGAGACGTGCGGCGCGTCGTGTACGCGAATTCGAGCCGGTTCTGGTCGAATTTGCGTGGTGTCTGCACTTATCTACGTGCAGACACAAGAAACGAATTATTTATAAACAAAATAAACGATTTATTAACCTAAAACTTACGAAAACAGGATTGAAAAGCACAGGAGCACACTTAGCAGTGTGCGTCGCCATCTTGGAATAAAAGGGAGTGCGCTCTGGTGACAGAAGCGAGCGACTCACAGGTATAAACAGATAGGCGATGCATGATGCCCAGTGTGTTAAGACACAGTTAATGCAGGCACCATGCATTTCCCTTACAACATAAAGTAAATATACGGAAATAAACTGGTAACAACCAGTTAAGTAGGAAATAAACACCAAATCATTTGGGGAAAGGAAATATAACGACCAATGATGTGAAAAAGTTCAGGTAGCGTCATTGTGCATCGAAAAAGCGTTAAATAAACGTCCGAAGTGGTTTCAAGGACCAACAATTCCCTCCTTCGATGTGCAATGTCGATATTAACAGTTCGATGAAATTATTTCGAGATGAAGATCCGGGACAACAAATTTCGGAGGCGTTCGGAACTAAGCCATTTCGTGAAAATATCCGAAACATTTATTTCACCCGGAATTTTGCGGAGTTCGAAGCATCCGGCAATATGCCATTCTCGAAGCCAATGGAACTTCACTCGAATATGTTTGGTTTTCGAGTTCTCGATGTCGTTGTTCGTGAATTGGATCGAGGCGAGGGCATCGGAGAAAATAATCGGTTTCGATAATCGGTTTAACGGTGGAAAGACTCGATAGATACTGTCCAACCAGTATAACTCTTTAACGATTTCGACTAGTGCTACAAATTCGGCTTCCATGGTGGAACAGGCGACGCTGGTCTGCTTTTTGCAGCTCCAGCCAATTGGCACACAACCGATATAAATGATGTATCCTCCGAAGCTTCTCGATGTCGCAATGTCACTCGCCCACGACGCATCTGTGTATCCCCACAGCTGACTGGAATTACACCCCGAGAGTTCGATCGAGAAATCGCTCGTGTTCGCCACGTATTTGAGAACTTGGAGCAAACACTTGATGTGGCGGTGGTCGTAGCAGTTATTATACTGCGATAAAGCGATGACCGAGTATAATATGTCGGGACGAGTGCGAGAGGCGAGGAATAATAACGATCCGATGAGCGATCGGTACGGAAAGTCCGGGAGATTATCCAACGAGCCTTTGACGAGCGTGGTCCCCGGTGTGACAGGCACTTTAATGAGTGCATCTGACGAAACGTTGAACTTTTTAAGAAGTTTGTCGATGTAGGAGCGTTGGGACATGAAAACTTTCCCATCGCGACGCACGAATTCTACCCCGAGTAATTTGGTTATTGGGCCGAGGTTGACGATGTCGAATTTGCTGGAAATCAGCGCCAAAATACGGTCTCGGATACTCTCCGACGCGTAAAATACGACGATATCGTCCACGTAGACTAACATAACAGCCGAATGTCCAAATGCGTAAACGCAATTACAAGCGGGAAATTTCTGGAATCCGAGGTCGGTTAACGTCTCGTTGAGCTTCTGGTACCACATGCGCCCCGACTGGTGAAGACCGTAAAGTGACTTGGTTAACAACCAGACGTTGTCGGGTGAGGTGCATGTGGCGCCGGCGGGAATCCGCATGTAAATTTCGTGGTCGAGGTCGCCGTAAAGGTAGGCACACTTGACGTCGAGGTGGAGATCCCTCCATCCTAGTAAAACGACTAGGAGGCAGAAAAAGAATCGGATGAGCACGAAGTTAACCACCGGACTAAAAACTTCATCGAAATCAACGCCCATTGTTTGGCGGAAACCTTGTGCGACAAGTCGAGCACGGTAGCGGTGAATTTTCCCGGTGGCATCCGATTTCAACCGAAAAATCCATTTACACCCGAGGATTGTCTTGTCCGGGGGTCGTGGAACTTCCTTATAAACTTCGCGTTCCTTGAAAGTCGTGAGCTCCTCATCGATTGCCTCCGTCCATTTCGGTGCCTCGGGTAGCTTGACTGCTTCGGCGTACGTGGACGGCTCTCGAAAACACATAAGGACGCGATGAACAGGTTGCTCGTCCTGCAATTGATGTTCGAGGTTGCCGAAAAAGAAAATGTCCTCCTCATACGGAAGTTGGTGAGCGACGCAATATCTTTCGATGTCCCCTCTCGACCTTAAGCGGACACCGTGCTCCGGATAGTAATAAACGTCGACCTTGATTTTACCAGGCGCTTGTTCTTTCCGGAGATGCTCTTCCCTCCTCCATCCGCTGAAGGGCGTATCTCCACCAATAAAACGATAGGGGCAGTGAAGAGCGCGTAACGGAGCGAGGGGCGGTGCAGGCGTTGCAGCGGCCGCTGGTAAGGCGGCTGCCTTATCGAGGAGATCATCGAGGAGATTATCAAGTGGATCATCTTCGGGGTCGTGCTCGAAATCACGTTCGGGATAGCGTTCGAAAAATTGTTCGATATCGTGATCAACGTCGAGTTCACTATCGCTGGCCTCAGGGGTGTGAGGTTGACGAGCCAAAGCATCGGGACGTAATCTCCTCCGAGGACGGTAAAGCGGAAGTGGTGGGTCAGGCGTGACGTCCAAATCGATGTCCTCCGGTACATCGTCCGCAAACAGAATAGGAGGAGGCAATTCATCAGCAATGTCCTCTTCGACCTCCTCGAGGACGGAGCGATATGAAGCGACTGATGAAGCGCTTGACGGAGCCCGATGGCGGAATTCATCATCGTCATTAGACGATTCATCGTCGGAATCACGACGTCGACGTGACCAGGGGACAGATGGGAAAGCGCCATCGTCAAAAGTGACACGAGACGGTGTAGTGACGCGAGAAGGCTCCTCCATGAATGGAGCATTTTCGTAGGGATCCGGAACGTAAAACGGCGAGCGTTTGAAATTCTGACGTTCATCGATTTGAACGTGAACGGATTCCGTGACGGTGTTCGTAGCCGGATTCCAAACCCGATAACCGCGAGTGTTGGAGGCGTAACCTACGAGGAATCCTTCCCACGCCCGTGGATCCATTTTGTTGCGCCCGGGTGCGGTGAAATGCACCCAGCATTTAGAACCAATTTTTCGGAAATGTTTGACGGAGAGGGCACGCTGGCGCCATAAAACATATGGAACTTCGTCGTTAAGTTTCGAATGCGGGCTGCGATTTTTAACGTACGAAAATGTCACAGCGAGTTCAGCCCAAAGTGTGTGCGGAAAACCGGTTTCGGAGGTAACGGAGCGAAGATAGTCGCCCATCGTCCGGTTTAGGCGTTCGGCGACCCCGTTCATTTGCGGGCTTCCGGGATTGGTCCGTTGTGCGACAATGCCCTTGTCAGCGAGGTAACGGTCAAAAGTCTTAGAAATAAATTCCCCGCCGCGATCCGTGCGAATTGATTTGACGCGGGAATCCGTAATACGTTCAACGCGAGAGACAAAGTCTTTGAAAGTTGTGAAGACGTCGGATTTGCGTGCAATCGGAAAAATCCACGAATATCGGGTCGCGTCGTCAACAATGGAGAAGGCATAATCAGCACCGCCAATCGAAATCAGTCTTGACGGGCCCCAGACGTCCATGTGCAGCAACTCCAACGGTTTGGTCGTCGAAGGTGTGGGAATCGGTTTATGCGAGGCGCGCGTGGACTTGGCAATGCGACATGAGTTGCAGGAAAGTTCTTGTCGAACCGCAGCCGGATCGAGTCCATAAACTTGGGAATTGTTCGCCAAAGTCCGCATGGCTTTGGTGTGGAGATGGCCCAACCTGGCATGCCATAATCCCGTGGCATCCGCAACGTTCGCAGTCGGCGTTATAACCTTTTTAGGAGGTGGGACTGCCGTAGTCGTGGCAACGGGAGACGGAGGAGATGATAGGACGTTGGAATACATCCGGATCTGTTGTGGTTTAGATCCGGGAACAGGAGTTGGAATAATCGGGGAAGGAGGAGGCAGTAGTAAGGTGTTGGGAGAGATAGGCAGGCGGAAGTCAGTTATCTGGACGTTCGATTTCTGTCTGGACTTCTTTGCCGGTAGTGCAGGAAAATCTTCCTCCTTCGTGATGAGAGTCATCGGCGCAGTAGTCGGAGGTGACATTGGGATGGGCGGTGTACTTGAAACAACAGTCGGCGACGCAAATGGCGAAATTAGTCCATCTACGAAGTAAAGTCCTGACTTTTGCTTCGCCCGAAGAACACTTTGTTTGATATCCGTCCCATATGTATGCAACTCCGAATTGTAAATGTGTATGTGATGCCCACATTTATCGACTCGCGAAACCGAAATTAAATTAGCGCCGAAATCAGGTGCGTACAAAACATCGCGGAGAAGTACGGTGCATTCACAGCCATCGATGAGTGACTTGACTGGAACATTCCCTTTTCCGGTAACTTTGGAGCTTCCTTGTCCCAATTCGATATTAAAAGGGACGACCTCAACAAAGTCCAAGAACCACGATTTAACGTGTGAAACGTGGTCGGTGGCGCCGCAGTCAACAATCCATTCGTGAGATTGGACGAAATGAACGGTAGGAACCTGGATCGCAGGTGGTGCGGACAGGAGATATGCTGCATCTCGGCGCGGGCGTGAAGACTCGCGAAACTGTCCCTGCTGCTGTTGATTCGGGTTCACATTCGGATTCGAGCCTTTATTGCGGCGTCGACTCTTGCTGCGAGATCGTGTCTGAAACGTAGCTACCGGCTGTTGCCCAGTTGTTTGCTTGCGAGGATGCTGGCACTTATTGGCGTAGTGTCCAAGCTCGTTGCAATTGAAGCAACGCACCTGCGCAAGCGGGCGCGGAGGTCGCGACTGGTTACGTCCTTGTCGCCCAGTAGCATAAGCGGAGGAGTTCGTAGAATTCCGGTTTGAATGCGACTTTAATCGGAGATATTCCGACAACAACTGTTCGGAGACTTTAGCCGGGGTAAACTCTGCCAGCGGCCAATGATAAATGGCAAAAGTCGCCTGGTCGTATTCGTCCGGAAGAAAGTCTAAATACTGGTACGCGTGATGTCGAGGGAGGATGTCTTCACCGACGTCTTTAAGTTGGCGGACCATAAGGTCAACGCGGCTGAGGAAATCGGCCATTTCTTCGCCGGGCTCCAACTTGAGCTGCAGGAACTCACGGCGCATCGCCGCTTGGCGGGCGAGAGAGCTGGGGGCGTAAATTTTCGCTAAAATGTCCCACGCCTGTTTCGGAGTGGTGCAACCGTCGAGGGCCGACTGTTTGGCCTGCGAGACGTGGCAATAAATGGTCCCCAGCGCTCGGGCTTTCCGACGTTGCCATTTTCGCCAAACGTCTTCATCGACGTTGGCTTTCACTAGTTCCTCCGTTTCGGTGACGTGGTGCCATACGCCGTCGGACATCAATAGCATTTTAATTGCGCGGTGCCAGTGTTCGTAATTGCCGGTCACGAGAATCGGCACGTGGCCTGACGACTGATCGGTGGCCTTTTTCATGATTGTACGGAGGAAAAATGCGTAGAACTGGAAATTGAAGCACAATCGACGCACAATTCACGCACAAACGAAGCACAAATCACGAAGCACTTTACGTAGCACTGTCAAAGCGGAAACCAAGAATGGGCAATTCCTTCTGAAGGAATTAAATAGCTTTCGGTTGCCAGTCTGAGAGGGTCCGTTCGACTACCTGGAGCCGCGGGAAACCTCACTTGTACCACGACAAGCACAACCGAAAAATACAACGGCGCTTGCCCGGATTCGGACGAAGGGCGCCGAGGATTCTAATTGTCCCACACCAAAATTCCCACTTAAAATTAACAAAGGTAATTCGACTCTGAAAGGCAAAATAAGGCGAAATTGACGAATCAGTCGCGGTGCACGTCGCAACACGCGATCCTCGTGTGAAAAACACGGATATGTGCGATTTTAAACGAAAAATCGCGAAAAATGAACGAAAATCGTCGATACTGTCGCACTCCGGGGTGCTAAACAGCGGGTTACACCCGTTTCTCGGTGATAACGTCGTGTAGACGTCGTCGCATGTCGAAAATCGGTGTAAATCGGCGAAAAATCTGAAAATATAGAAAATTTCCGCAAAATTCGCGAAAAAATCGCGAAAATTGTGGAAAATTAAGGAAAAAACGAGGCCCTGGTGTCTTTCCAGGCCTCTGCTACCAATTGTGGTGGTATGCTGCAAAAACAGCACAGACTAGGCAGTGGAAACGCTTAAAAATAAGCCAACACGCACGATATGGCACGCACGAGACGTGCGGCGCGTCGTGTACGCGAATTCGAGCCGGTTCTGGTCGAATTTGCGTGGTGTCTGCACTTATCTACGTGCAGACACAAGAAACGAATTATTTATAAACAAAATAAACGATTTATTAACCTAAAACTTACGAAAACAGGATTGAAAAGCACAGGAGCACACTTAGCAGTGTGCGTCGCCATCTTGGAATAAAAGGGAGTGCGCTCTGGTGACAGAAGCGAGCGACTCACAGGTATAAACAGATAGGCGATGCATGATGCCCAGTGTGTTAAGACACAGTTAATGCAGGCACCATGCATTTCCCTTACAACATAAAGTAAATATACGGAAATAAACTGGTAACAACCAGTTAAGTAGGAAATAAACACCAAATCATTTGGGGAAAGGAAATATAACGACCAATGATGTGAAAAAGTTCAGGTAGCGTCATTGTGCATCGAAAAAGCGTTAAATAAACGTCCGAAGTGGTTTCAAGGACCAACACGTAGGACCAACGCACCACCGACACGGATGGACCAACACGGATGGTCTACGTGGACGATATCGTCGTATTTTACGCGTCGGAGAGTATCCGAGACCGTATTTTGGCGCTGATTTCCAGCAAATTCGACATCGTCAACCTCGGCCCAATAACCAAATTACTCGGGGTAGAATTCGTGCGTCGCGATGGGAAAGTTTTCATGTCCCAACGCTCCTACATCGACAAACTTCTTAAAAAGTTCAACGTTTCGTCAGATGCACTCATTAAAGTGCCTGTCACACCGGGGACCACGCTCGTCAAAGGCTCGTTGGATAATCTCCCGGACTTTCCGTACCGATCGCTCATCGGATCGTTATTATTCCTCGCTTCTCGCACTCGTCCCGACATATTATATTCGGTCATCGCTTTATCGCAGTATAATAACTGCTACGACCACCGCCACATCAAGTGTTTGCTCCAAGTTCTCAAATACGTGGCGAACACGAGCGATTTCTCGATCGAACTCTCGGGGTGTAATTCCAGTCAGCTGTGGGGATACACAGATGCGTCGTGGGCGAGCGACATTGCGACATCGAGAAGTTTCGGAGGATACATCTTTTATATCGGTTGTGTGCCAATCGGCTGGAGCTGCAAAAAGCAGACCAGCGTCGCCTGTTCCACCATGGAAGCCGAGTTTGTGGCACTAGTCGAAATCGTTAAAGAGTTATACTGGTTGGACAGTATCTATCGAGTCTTTCCACCGTTAAACCGATTATCGAAACCGATTATTTTCTCCGATGCCCTCGCCTCGATCCAATTCACGAACAACGACATCGAGAACTTGAAAACCAAACATATTCGAGTGAAGTTCCATTGGCTTCGAGAATGGCATATTGCCGGGTGCTTCGAACTCCGCAAAATTCCGGGTGAAATAAATGTTTCAGATATTTTCACGAAATGGCTTAGTTCCGAACGCCTCCGAAATTTGTTGTCCCGGATCTTCATCTCGAAATAATTTCATCGAACTGTTAATATCGACATTGCACATCGAAGGAGGGAATTGTTGGTCCTTGAAACCACTTCGGACGTTTATTTAACGCTTTTTCGATGCACAATGACGCTACCTGAACTTTTTCACATCATTGGTCGTTATATTTCCTTTCCCCAAATGATTTGGTGTTTATTTCCTACTTAACTGGTTGTTACCAGTTTATTTCCGTATATTTACTTTATGTTGTAAGGGAAATGCATGGTGCCTGCATTAACTGTGTCTTAACACACTGGGCATCATGCATCGCCTATCTGTTTATACCTGTGAGTCGCTCGCTTCTGTCACCAGAGCGCACTCCCTTTTATTCCAAGATGGCGACGCACACTGCTAAGTGTGCTCCTGTGCTTTTCAATCCTGTTTTCGTAAGTTTTAGGTTAATAAATCGTTTATTTTGTTTATAAATAATTCGTTTCTTGTGTCTGCACGTAGATAAGTGCAGACACCACGCAAATTCGACCAGAACCGGCTCGAATTCGCGTACACGACGCGCCGCACGTCTCGTGCGTGCTATATCGTGCGTGTTGGCTTATTTTTAAGCGTTTCCACTGCCTAGTCTGTGCTGTTTTTGCAGCATACCACCACAATCAGCGGCCGCTGGTAAGGCGAAAGATATTGCGTCGCTCACCAACTTCCGTATGAAGAGGACATTTTCTTTTTCGGCAACCTCGAACATCAATTGCAGGACGAGCAACCTGTTCACCGCGTTCTTATGTGTTTTCGAGAGCCGTCCACGTACGCCGAAGCAGTCAAGCTACCCGAGGCACCGAAATGGACGGAGGCAATCGATGAGGAGCTCACGACTTTCAAGGAACGCGAAGTTTATAAGGAAGTTCCACGACCCCCGGACAAGACAATCCTCGGGTGTAAATGGATTTTTCGGATGAGCACGAAGTTAACCACCGGACTAAAAACTTCATCGAAATCAACGCCCATTGTTTGGCGGAAACCTTGTGCGACAAGTCGAGCACGGTAGCGGTGAATTTTCCCGGTGGCATCCGATTTCAACCGAAAAATCCATTTACACCCGAGGATTGTCTTGTCCGGGGGTCGTGGAACTTCCTTATAAACTTCGCGTTCCTTGAAAGTCGTGAGCTCCTCATCGATTGCCTCCGTCCATTTCGGTGCCTCGGGTAGCTTGACTGCTTCGGCGTACGTGGACGGCTCTCGAAAACACATAAGAACGCGGTGAACAGGTTGCTCGTCCTGCAATTGATGTTCGAGGTTGCCGAAAAAGAAAATGTCCTCTTCATACGGAAGTTGGTGAGCGACGCAATATCTTTCGATGTCCCCTCTCGACCTTAAGCGGACACCGTGCTCCGGATAGTAATAAACGTCGACCTTGATTTTACCAGGCGCTTGTTCTTTCCGGAGATGCTCTTCCCTCCTCCATCCGCTGAAGGGCGTATCTCCACCAATAAAACGATAGGGGCAGTGAAGAGCGCGTAACGGAGCGAGGGGCGGTGCAGGCGTTGCAGCGGCCGCTGGTAAGGCGGCTGCCTTATCGAGGAGATCATCGAGGAGATTATCAAGTGGATCATCTTCGGGGTCGTGCTCGAAATCACGTTCGGGATAGCGTTCGAAAAATTGTTCGATATCGTGATCAACGTCGAGTTCACTATCGCTGGCCTCAGGGGTGTGAGGTTGACGAGCCAAAGCATCGGGACGTAATCTCCTCCGAGGACGGTAAAGCGGAAGTGGTGGGTCAGGCGTGACGTCCAAATCGATGTCCTCCGGTACATCGTCCGCAAACAGAATAGGAGGAGGCAATTCATCAGCAATGTCCTCTTCGACCTCCTCGAGGACGGAGCGATATGAAGCGACTGATGAAGCGCTTGATGGAGCCCGATGGCGGAATTCATCATCGTCATTAGATGATTCATCGTCGGAATCACGACGTCGACGTGACCAGGGGACAGATGGGAAAGCGCCATCGTCAAAAGTGACACGAGACGGTGTAGTGACGCGAGAAGGCTCCTCCATGAATGGAGCATTTTCGTAGGGATCCGGAACGTAAAACGGCGAGCGTTTGAAATTCTGACGTTCATCGATTTGAACGTGAACGGATTCCGTGACGGTGTTCGTAGCCGGATTCCAAACCCGATAACCGCGAGTGTTGGAGGCGTAACCTACGAGGAATCCTTCCCACGCCCGTGGATCCATTTTGTTGCGCCCGGGTGCGGTGAAATGCACCCAGCATTTAGAACCAATTTTTCGGAAATGTTTGACAGAGAGGGCACGCTGGCGCCATAAAACATATGGAACTTCGTCGTTAAGTTTCGAATGCGGGCTGCGATTTTTAACGTACGAAAATGTCACAGCGAGTTCAGCCCAAAGTGTGTGTGGAAAACCGGTTTCGGAGGTAATAGAGCGAAGATAGTCGCCCATCGTCCGGTTTAGGCGTTCGGCGACCCCGTTCATTTGCGGGCTTCCGGGATTGGTCCGTTGTGCGACAATGCCCTTGTCAGCGAGGTAACGGTCAAAAGTCTTAGAAATAAATTCCCCGCCGCGATCCGTGCGAATTGATTTGACGCGGGAATCCGTAATACGTTCAACGCGAGAGACAAAGTCTTTGAAAGTTGTGAAGACGTCGGATTTGCGTGCAATCGGAAAAATCCACGAATATCGGGTCGCGTCGTCAACAATGGAGAAGGCATAATCAGCACCGCCAATCGAAATCAGTCTTGACGGGCCCCAGACGTCCATGTGCAGCAACTCCAACGGTTTGGTCGTCGAAGGTGTGGGAATCGGTTTATGCGAGGCGCGCGTGGACTTGGCAATGCGACATGAGTTGCAGGAAAGTTCTTGTCGAACCGCAGCCGGATCGAGTCCATAAACTTGGGAATTGTTCGCCAAAGTCCGCATGGCTTTGGTGTGGAGATGGCCCAACCTGGCATGCCATAATCCCGTGGCATCCGCAACGTTCGCAGTCGGCGTTATAACCTTTTTAGGAGGTGGGACTGCCGTAGTCGTGGCAACGGGAGACGGAGGAGATGATAGGACGTTGGAATACATCCGGATCTGTTGTGGTTTAGATCCGGGAACAGGAGTTGGAATAATCGGGGAAGGAGGAGGCAGTAGTAAGGTGTTGGGAGAGATAGGCAGGCGGAAGTCAGTTATCTGGACGTTCGATTTCTGTCTGGACTTCTTTGCCGGTAGTGCAGGAAAATCTTCCTCCTTCGTGATGAGAGTCATCGGCGCAGTAGTCGGAGGTGACATTGGGATGGGCGGTGTACTTGAAACAACAGTCGGCGACGCAAATGGCGAAATTAGTCCATCTACGAAGTAAAGTCCTGACTTTTGCTTCGCCCGAAGAACACTTTGTTTGATATCCGTCCCATATGTATGCAACTCCGAATTGTAAATGTGTATGTGATGCCCACATTTATCGACTCGCGAAACCGAAATTCCCACACCTTCGACGACCACCCTCTGCTACCAATTGTGGTGGTATGCTGCAAAAACAGCACAGACTAGGCAGTGGAAACGCTTAAAAATAAGCCAACACGCACGATATAGCACGCACGAGACGTGCGGCGCGTCGTGTACGCGAATTCGAGCCGGTTCTGGTCGAATTTGCGTGGTGTCTGCACTTATCTACGTGCAGACACAAGAAACGAATTATTTATAAACAAAATAAACGATTTATTAACCTAAAACTTACGAAAACAGGATTGAAAAGCACAGGAGCACACTTAGCAGTGTGCGTCGCCATCTTGGAATAAAAGGGAGTGCGCTCTGGTGACAGAAGCGAGCGACTCACAGGTGTAAACAGATAGGCGATGCATGATGCCCAGTGTGTTAAGACACAGTTAATGCAGGCACCATGCATTTCCCTTACAACATAAAGTAAATATACGGAAATAAACTGGTAACAACCAGTTAAGTAGGAAATAAACACCAAATCATTTGGGGAAAGGAAATATAACGACCAATGATGTGAAAAAGTTCAGGTAGCGTCATTGTGCATCGAAAAAGCGTTAAATAAACGTCCGAAGTGGTTTCAAGGACCAACATCGTCGAAATTACTGAGATTTGTCTGCGCAGTGGAAGCGTGCTGGGCCCATAACCCAGAGGCCGGTGGATCGAAACCACCCTCTGCTACCAATTGTGGTGGTATGCTGCAAAAACAGCACAGACTAGGCAGTGGAAACGCTTAAAAATAAGCCAACACGCACGATATGGCACGCACGAGACGTGCGGCGCGTCGTGTACGCGAATTCGAGCCGGTTCTGGTCGAATTTGCGTGGTGTCTGCACTTATCTACGTGCAGACACAAGAAACGAATTATTTATAAACAAAATAAACGATTTATTAACCTAAAACTTACGAAAACAGGATTGAAAAGCACAGGAGCACACTTAGCAGTGTGCGTCGCCATCTTGGAATAAAAGGGAGTGCGCTCTGGTGACAGAAGCGAGCGACTCACAGGTATAAACAGATAGGCGATGCATGATGCCCAGTGTGTTAAGACACAGTTAATGCAGGCACCATGCATTTCCCTTACAACATAAAGTAAATATACGGAAATAAACTGGTAACAACCAGTTAAGTAGGAAATAAACACCAAATCATTTGGGGAAAGGAAATATAACGACCAATGATGTGAAAAAGTTCAGGTAGCGTCATTGTGCATCGAAAAAGCGTTAAATAAACGTCCGAAGTGGTTTCAAGGACCAACAATTCCCTCCTTCGATGTGCAATGTCGATATTAACAGTTCGATGAAATTATTTCGAGATGAAGATCCGGGACAACAAATTTCGGAGGCGTTCGGAACTAAGCCATTTCGTGAAAATATCCGAAACATTTATTTCACCCGGAATTTTGCGGAGTTCGAAGCATCCGGCAATATGCCATTCTCGAAGCCAATGGAACTTCACTCGAATATGTTTGGTTTTCGAGTTCTCGATGTCGTTGTTCGTGAATTGGATCGAGGCGAGGGCATCGGAGAAAATAATCGGTTTCGATAATCGGTTTAACGGTGGAAAGACTCGATAGATACTGTCCAACCAGTATAACTCTTTAACGATTTCGACTAGTGCTACAAATTCGGCTTCCATGGTGGAACAGGCGACGCTGGTCTGCTTTTTGCAGCTCCAGCCAATTGGCACACAACCGATATAAATGATGTATCCTCCGAAGCTTCTCGATGTCGCAATGTCACTCGCCCACGACGCATCTGTGTATCCCCACAGCTGACTGGAATTACACCCCGAGAGTTCGATCGAGAAATCGCTCGTGTTCGCCACGTATTTGAGAACTTGGAGCAAACACTTGATGTGGCGGTGGTCGTAGCAGTTATTATACTGCGATAAAGCGATGACCGAGTATAATATGTCGGGACGAGTGCGAGAGGCGAGGAATAATAACGATCCGATGAGCGATCGGTACGGAAAGTCCGGGAGATTATCCAACGAGCCTTTGACGAGCGTGGTCCCCGGTGTGACAGGCACTTTAATGAGTGCATCTGACGAAACGTTGAACTTTTTAAGAAGTTTGTCGATGTAGGAGCGTTGGGACATGAAAACTTTCCCATCGCGACGCACGAATTCTACCCCGAGTAATTTGGTTATTGGGCCGAGGTTGACGATGTCGAATTTGCTGGAAATCAGCGCCAAAATACGGTCTCGGATACTCTCCGACGCGTAAAATACGACGATATCGTCCACGTAGACTAACATAACAGCCGAATGTCCAAATGCGTAAACGCAATTACAAGCGGGAAATTTCTGGAATCCGAGGTCGGTTAACGTCTCGTTGAGCTTCTGGTACCACATGCGCCCCGACTGGTGAAGACCGTAAAGTGACTTGGTTAACAACCAGACGTTGTCGGGTGAGGTGCATGTGGCGCCGGCGGGAATCCGCATGTAAATTTCGTGGTCGAGGTCGCCGTAAAGGTAGGCACACTTGACGTCGAGGTGGAGATCCCTCCATCCTAGTAAAACGACTAGGAGGCAGAAAAAGAATCGGATGAGCACGAAGTTAACCACCGGACTAAAAACTTCATCGAAATCAACGCCCATTGTTTGGCGGAAACCTTGTGCGACAAGTCGAGCACGGTAGCGGTGAATTTTCCCGGTGGCATCCGATTTCAACCGAAAAATCCATTTACACCCGAGGATTGTCTTGTCCGGGGGTCGTGGAACTTCCTTATAAACTTCGCGTTCCTTGAAAGTCGTGAGCTCCTCATCGATTGCCTCCGTCCATTTCGGTGCCTCGGGTAGCTTGACTGCTTCGGCGTACGTGGACGGCTCTCGAAAACACATAAGGACGCGATGAACAGGTTGCTCGTCCTGCAATTGATGTTCGAGGTTGCCGAAAAAGAAAATGTCCTCCTCATACGGAAGTTGGTGAGCGACGCAATATCTTTCGATGTCCCCTCTCGACCTTAAGCGGACACCGTGCTCCGGATAGTAATAAACGTCGACCTTGATTTTACCAGGCGCTTGTTCTTTCCGGAGATGCTCTTCCCTCCTCCATCCGCTGAAGGGCGTATCTCCACCAATAAAACGATAGGGGCAGTGAAGAGCGCGTAACGGAGCGAGGGGCGGTGCAGGCGTTGCAGCGGCCGCTGGTAAGGCGGCTGCCTTATCGAGGAGATCATCGAGGAGATTATCAAGTGGATCATCTTCGGGGTCGTGCTCGAAATCACGTTCGGGATAGCGTTCGAAAAATTGTTCGATATCGTGATCAACGTCGAGTTCACTATCGCTGGCCTCAGGGGTGTGAGGTTGACGAGCCAAAGCATCGGGACGTAATCTCCTCCGAGGACGGTAAAGCGGAAGTGGTGGGTCAGGCGTGACGTCCAAATCGATGTCCTCCGGTACATCGTCCGCAAACAGAATAGGAGGAGGCAATTCATCAGCAATGTCCTCTTCGACCTCCTCGAGGACGGAGCGATATGAAGCGACTGATGAAGCGCTTGACGGAGCCCGATGGCGGAATTCATCATCGTCATTAGACGATTCATCGTCGGAATCACGACGTCGACGTGACCAGGGGACAGATGGGAAAGCGCCATCGTCAAAAGTGACACGAGACGGTGTAGTGACGCGAGAAGGCTCCTCCATGAATGGAGCATTTTCGTAGGGATCCGGAACGTAAAACGGCGAGCGTTTGAAATTCTGACGTTCATCGATTTGAACGTGAACGGATTCCGTGACGGTGTTCGTAGCCGGATTCCAAACCCGATAACCGCGAGTGTTGGAGGCGTAACCTACGAGGAATCCTTCCCACGCCCGTGGATCCATTTTGTTGCGCCCGGGTGCGGTGAAATGCACCCAGCATTTAGAACCAATTTTTCGGAAATGTTTGACGGAGAGGGCACGCTGGCGCCATAAAACATATGGAACTTCGTCGTTAAGTTTCGAATGCGGGCTGCGATTTTTAACGTACGAAAATGTCACAGCGAGTTCAGCCCAAAGTGTGTGCGGAAAACCGGTTTCGGAGGTAACGGAGCGAAGATAGTCGCCCATCGTCCGGTTTAGGCGTTCGGCGACCCCGTTCATTTGCGGGCTTCCGGGATTGGTCCGTTGTGCGACAATGCCCTTGTCAGCGAGGTAACGGTCAAAAGTCTTAGAAATAAATTCCCCGCCGCGATCCGTGCGAATTGATTTGACGCGGGAATCCGTAATACGTTCAACGCGAGAGACAAAGTCTTTGAAAGTTGTGAAGACGTCGGATTTGCGTGCAATCGGAAAAATCCACGAATATCGGGTCGCGTCGTCAACAATGGAGAAGGCATAATCAGCACCGCCAATCGAAATCAGTCTTGACGGGCCCCAGACGTCCATGTGCAGCAACTCCAACGGTTTGGTCGTCGAAGGTGTGGGAATCGGTTTATGCGAGGCGCGCGTGGACTTGGCAATGCGACATGAGTTGCAGGAAAGTTCTTGTCGAACCGCAGCCGGATCGAGTCCATAAACTTGGGAATTGTTCGCCAAAGTCCGCATGGCTTTGGTGTGGAGATGGCCCAACCTGGCATGCCATAATCCCGTGGCATCCGCAACGTTCGCAGTCGGCGTTATAACCTTTTTAGGAGGTGGGACTGCCGTAGTCGTGGCAACGGGAGACGGAGGAGATGATAGGACGTTGGAATACATCCGGATCTGTTGTGGTTTAGATCCGGGAACAGGAGTTGGAATAATCGGGGAAGGAGGAGGCAGTAGTAAGGTGTTGGGAGAGATAGGCAGGCGGAAGTCAGTTATCTGGACGTTCGATTTCTGTCTGGACTTCTTTGCCGGTAGTGCAGGAAAATCTTCCTCCTTCGTGATGAGAGTCATCGGCGCAGTAGTCGGAGGTGACATTGGGATGGGCGGTGTACTTGAAACAACAGTCGGCGACGCAAATGGCGAAATTAGTCCATCTACGAAGTAAAGTCCTGACTTTTGCTTCGCCCGAAGAACACTTTGTTTGATATCCGTCCCATATGTATGCAACTCCGAATTGTAAATGTGTATGTGATGCCCACATTTATCGACTCGCGAAACCGAAATTAAATTAGCGCCGAAATCAGGTGCGTACAAAACATCGCGGAGAAGTACGGTGCATTCACAGCCATCGATGAGTGACTTGACTGGAACATTCCCTTTTCCGGTAACTTTGGAGCTTCCTTGTCCCAATTCGATATTAAAAGGGACGACCTCAACAAAGTCCAAGAACCACGATTTAACGTGTGAAACGTGGTCGGTGGCGCCGCAGTCAACAATCCATTCGTGAGATTGGACGAAATGAACGGTAGGAACCTGGATCGTGTTGGACTTTGGAACCGCTTTTCACCTAATTAAATCGTTTTTCGATGTGAAATGACTTTGAAATGTTTATTTTATTATCCATCGGTTATCTTTTCTTATTCGGGGTAATTTAGTATTGTTTCTTATGTTTTTCCTTAGTTTCTGTGTAAAGGGAATGCATGATGCCTTTTAGATGTGTCTTATCCATCTGGCATCATGCATCCTCTATTCTGTGTGTATTTCTACTTATTGTTTCTATTTTCGGCCACCAGATGTCTCTGGCACTTTGCAAATGGCCGCGCACACAGCCAGTGTGTTTCTCTATGTTTTCAAATGGTTTTTGGATCAATTATGTAAGTTTTCTCGAATTAAAGTGTATTTTGTTAATTATCAGTATTAGTTTATGTGCCACACGTCTTTATAAGTGTGGTACACGCGTTTTCTGGCCCAATACAGACCCGAACTCGCGTTTACGCATCACGGCAATTTTTCCAGCTCATGCATTGCCGTGAGCACGTTATTTTCACGCTTCCAGCACGATTTATCGTGCATTTATTGCGCCACAGTGCTACAAGTGGTAGCAGAGGCCTGGAAAGACACCAGTGCCTCGTTTTTTCACTAATTTTCCGTAAATTTCGCGATTTTTTCGCGATTTGTGCGGAAATTTTTGTTTATTTCCAGTTTTTCGCCGAATTTCCGATGTCTCGACACACTTTGTACCCCGGAGTACAGTGTGGCCACATAGAACTTCATCTCGCTTAGTACCCCGGTGTACGGCGAATTTTTTTTCAGAAGTTTTTCCCGATTTTCACAATCGGACGGCGATTTTTTTCCCGATTTTCGAAATCGGTCGGCGATCTTTTGAAGA